>FIZR01000923.1:0-28637 GCA_900060175.1 Ferrisia virgata | reverse complement strand
TTGCCCCCCCCCCCCCCCTTCACCAACCATAAGCTAGGGGTGTAAAATGATATATGGTGGAATTTCAACTTTAACGTAAACCATCTGTGTGAGATCGATCGGAGTCTGAGGTATGTTTTTTTTTTTTTTTTTCGATCCACCTGATGTACATTAAAGTACTCTTTACGTTAATGAATTGTCAACATAAGACTACCGGGCATTAAAATATCATTAATATGATTTCTTCGACTAGGCTAGATTGTAGTAGCATCGTATTCGGAATAAATTTAAACGAAAAGGATCGTCGTATAGGTACGGTGTATTCATTAGATACACATTTATTAGTATGTTGATGATGAGCATCGCACTGGTCGTACGCGAGTTTACCTATTACCTAGCTAGTACCTGGACCTACCTATAATCTACCTATACCAACGTGTACGTATTTCGTAATAAAGATGCATTTTACGAGCCTGTTTATCGCGGCTGGAGTTCGCCGAAATACACTCATATTTCGTGTTCGAATTCGATTAATATAACGTATACGTACAACTAAAGTTATTATAGCCGCCACCAAACCGGACCGTAACCGGGTATTTATTCGGTATCTCGTGTCGTATACCGACCACCTAACCCATACATACTGCTCTTTAAGTATATTATACACTTACCACCATACCTCTATATCTTAACAAATTGCAATATGCAGCTACATATTATAATAGAACGTACCTACTCCTCGTTTATGCGATAATTATTTTCACGTCGCGTCGAAAGACGATTTTTCGCCACCTTGTGTTTCGCTGCAGAGCCAAAACCCAAGACGTTTACCTGTCACGAGACGTTTTTTTTTTTTTTTTCGCCCTTTGTATTTCGCGAAATTACGTATACTATACCATGCAAAATATATCCGTGTCTTTGACTGAAAGGACAGCTTTGCCAGCGAAATTACCCGAATTTACTCGTTTTACGAGCGTATTACCGAGAATTTGTGGCCGGCTTGGTTGCACCGGCTATCGTAATATGGTTAATATACGAGCAGTTAGTGACACCAGTGAAGGTGATGATGGTGAGGAGGGGTAGAGATGATGCGAGTAGAAGGTGTTGGAGACGATACGATAAATGTACGTATAAATTAATTTACAACTCTGGCCGAAGCTCGAGTTACAACAGGTTAAGCGCAGTGCGCATCTACTGGTACAATGCATCTTGTGCCTTGCCATACCATACCATGCCATACGAAGCCGTTGACTGCTCTGGTAGTAGTCGATTTGTATTATTTATTTTTATTCGTACTCGGGTCTAGGTGTACGATTTATTTATGCGGATAATGTACTTACTTAGTGCGAGAAATTCATACGGACAAAGTGTTTGAAGATGCGAAAAATGCGTGTATATATTTTACAAGCTTAAGTGTGGAAAAATAATGGCATCGAAGAAGCGAGAGAAGATTATAATGTAGGATTATTTATAAAGTTGTAAAATTACTAAATTGAGCTGCTAAAGGTTTTGGTATTGGTGGATGGAGAAGTGGCGAAGTTATCGGATACGATATAAAGATGAAATTGTAACCGTTACCGTGATATTGAGTGTTAATATTTCACAGGTTTTGTACTCGCACATAAAAGTCACAAAAGTCATGAATTATTGGCAAAAAAATTTAATGCGCAAATTATAAGAAATGTTATTGTCTTACTCACTATTATTTACTCATTGAGATATCTACTTTTAATTAATATTGTTTACTAAAATTCTATTATTTACTCTTCGAGATAATTTATTTTCCTTTAATAATTGTTTACTATGCCGATTTTACTTTTATTTGTCATGCCGACAAAATACATTTATTTACATAAGCTTAATATGAAAAGACAAAAATTCATTAATCAAAATCATTAATAAAGTAATCGTTGAACAGAACAGTTTAGTTGTGAAATTATGTGAATAAAGAATTGTTCGTGAAGTTTCCTTTCTTTTCCGTAACAGAAAGCTCGTTTATATTTGTCAAAATTTTCCTTAAGCTTCGCTCAGGCTGGATTTTTTTCTCCCTCAATGACATTTATGGAGCAAAAAAATATGCGAGGGGAGGCTCATTCGACCCAGGAACCAATTGTTTTATTGTGAGGATAATTGGCGATACAGCGAGTCCATAATGGCCCGAGGGCAGATCGCATTCTAGTCCGTTGCAGTTGTTACGTTCAAATTGCAAAAATTTTAAGATTTTTCAACGATATTTTAAGTTTGCCAATGACACTTTATTGACGTTTCCTTCATTTTTAGCCGGATTTTTTATGGCATATTGTTAATGAAAACCAGGCTATTATAGCCTATTGAACAACGGTGGGTGAGGAGCGAAGGATTCAGAGAAGGGTTACTGAAGGGTTAAAAACGCAAAATTTGACGGATAACATATCCAAAAATCAACCTACTGAGTCAATTAGGAGGGGGGATATGGGGTTTTTCCCTCTTTTGGACTTTGAAAAAGGCCTGCTCCCGCCTTCTCTCCACCAAATTAAGCTAGAAAATTGAAATTTGGTATGCGCATTTAGTTGGGGCCGTAGACGTGCCTTCTGGGGGTTCCGACTTTTTAGCTCCATTGCACCCGACCCCCACACAGACCCCAAAAAAAGTGGTTTCATGATAGGTTTTTCTCATTTTTTAAGTTTTTTGAGTTTCTTTCTCACATAACTCCCCTTCAAATTCAGCTACGAAGTTTAAATAGGCATGTACATTTAGTGGAAAGTCCTACAAGTGCCTTTTGGTGGTATTGACTTTTCAGTTCCATTTCACCTCTACCCAGCCCCAAATATGTGGCTTTTTGGTCGTTTTTTTCTTTTTTGAGAATTCGTTCCTCGCATAACTCTCCTCCAAATTGAGCTAAGAACTTTTAATTAGGTATGTACATTAAGTAGAGGCCCTACGTGTGCCTTTGAGGGGGGGTCTCGACTTTTAATCCACATTTCACCCCTACACAGCCCCAAATATGTGGTTTTTTCGTTTTTTTTTGAGCTTGCTTCTCGCATAACCATCCTCCAAATTGGGCTAGGAAATTGAAATTTTGCATGTGTCTGGTCTGTGGGGACCCTTGATTTGCCTTTTGGGCGTTTCGACTTTTTAGCCCTATTGAACCTTTCTTCCCTTTAATTCCCATGATTGTAATATGTCTCGAAAAGCGCCTTTTTATTCAAGAAAAGGATCAAAAAAACATCACGGATGTGAAAAATTATCCAATGATTTTCGACAAATTTGTTCCGTTTTGCTTTTTTTTTAATTTCCTATAATTTTGAATTTGGAGTGACATTTGAAGTTATTTTTTCATAATTTTGCATTGATTTTTTTAAAAACTAAATTCGTTCTTGGATTTTCAGATTTTTTCGAACTGTAAAATGACATTTTTGGATGATTTTTTTCAATTATTTTAAGTCATGAAAATGAGAAAGGTATTTTTTAACCGATTTTTTCTTTTATGACTTTCTTTGACCTCTATAATGACTTTTTGAGTAATTTTTCGTTTCTTAATTTTACACTTTAATATTGAAAAATTAACAGTTTGTTTCTCAACTTGTGGAATAACAAATTTTGAAAGATTTTTGGTGGCGAGGGGGGAGATTAATGAATTCCGTTTTAGTGTCTGAGAAGACCATTACGACCATTTTTGACTGTGTCAGAATTATTTTTTTTCTTCCAAGCCTGAAATCATTTACTCTGCTTGATACTGACCAAAGTTACTCTCATTCGGTCAATATGCTCCGTTTGAGGGCAGATTAGATATATATATAAATGGAGACAACTTTGGGTCAAAATTCAGCTATTTTCAAATTTGGGCGAGGGGTTGCTACGGGATTAAAACCGCAAAAATTATTCCTTTTTGAGCCAATCGATAAAAAATTCTTAATTGTACAACATACGCAAAACTTGACCTCCTGAGTTGGTTAAAAGGGGAGATGTAAGAGTTTACCTCTGATTTTGACATTAAAAATAAGCTATGCCTCCCTTATTTCCTCTACAAATTGACCTACGAAGTTAAAATTTGGTATGTAGATTTAGTGTCAGTCTTTAAAGTGCTTTCAGGAGTTTCGCCTTCAGCCTCATTGCATCCCTACACAGCCCCAAAAATGTAGTTTTTTGGTCGTTTTTTCTTACTTTTTTAGTTTGTTCGTCGCATAACTCCCCTCCAAATCGCAATGGGAAGTTGAAATTTGATATGCAGGTTTATTAAGGGTTCTATATGTGCTTTTTGGGGGTTTAAACTTTTCAGCCTCATTGCGCCCCCTCATAGGCCCGAAAATGTTGTTTTCTGATTGTTTTTTCTCACTGTTTAAGTTTATTCCTCGCATAATTTCCCTCCAAATCGTGATAGGAAGCTGAAATTTGGTATGTAGGTTTAGTAGGGGTCCTAGATGTGCACTTTGGAGGTCTCGACTTTTCAGCTCCATCGCATCTTCTAACAGCCTTAAAAATGTAATTTTTGTCTACGTTTTTCTTATTTTTTGATTGAGTTTGTTCCTCGCGTAACTTCCCTTCCAAACTGATCTAGTAAGTAAAAAATTTGGTATAAGTTCTAGATGTGCGTTTTGGAGATTTCCAACTTTTTAATCTCATCACCCTATTCATAATCCCAATAAAGTGGAAGAATTAAAATTTTTTAAGAAAAAATTTCTTGTTTTCGTTTTTTTTTTTGCAATTTTTCAGCGTTTTAAATCGTAAAAAAAAACGGTTCAATTTTTTCCTTATTATCGTATAAGTTTTTCGGAAAAGCTGGAAGGAGGACGGGTCGAAGTGGAAATGAATCGAGGAAATGTGCAGAGTTTTAATACCTGAAATTTGTTACCCAGGCTGGGAAAAATTTTAAAAAAGTCCAATTATCAAGCGAAATAGAAACCTTCGTCAATTAGTTTTTTTTTCTCGCTCTTGATAGTGTTTTAATTAATTTCCGAATAGGTACTTAGTCATTTTGATGGTAACATTTTAAGAAAAATTCACTTACTGCTTTTGGTGGATGAGGTGAGAGATGCCAAGGGGTGAAAAGAACTCGGATGGAAAATAATAAAATGAATTTATTACAGTCACTTCCCGTTTTCGAACATCAAACCATGTTTTGAATTTTATTGTGTATGAATCTCGCTACCAAAATACAAAAGCTTTTTTTTTTATTTCGTTTTAATCGTTGGTATATCTATATCTACTTAGGTCTAGGTGTAGTTATTAGGTACGAGAGTGTATGCGTGTGTGTGTGTGTGTGTGTGTTACTATTTTTTTCCCCTGCTGTCGAAAGGTATCAATAACGCGGTATTGGGTCAGACACGAATCGCGTTATCTTTAGGCCGGCGTTACTAATGATTTTAACAACTCGCTGAGATGGGATACCTCGAAGAAGCGTAATTCTTTCCACCGTCGGTCGGTCGTGTATTCTTCTTTTCGGTTACCTTTTCATTTGGTTTCCGCCGCTATAGTTTTCTCATGTTTCGTGGTAACATCTTTATCCGTATCGTGTTGGTTGTGGCCGCTACACCCGCCTCTTCTTCCCATCTGCCATAATCTCGGTTCTGCCGCCCGGCACGCCACATCTCTCGCATCAATAATGTAGCTTATTGAAAGAAAAAGAGGAGGATGATGATGATGATGATGATGATGAAAAAAAAGTCAATATTTAACACTGTCTGATTATGTACATACTACATGTAAAGTAGAGAATAATGATAGGCGAGAGGAAAGAGGGAGAGAGAGAGAGAAAAAAAAACCACACCGACCAAGCTATCGAACGTGGCGTATTTAGACATCCTGCAGCTCTTGATAAAGTGATTATTTGTAACGTTATGTACGAGTAAGTAAGTAATATACGCGATATGCTTATAGGCTTTCCATAGCATCGTATCGAATCACCTCCTTAAAAATACAGACCCCATAAGATCGAGTCATTTGTGCGGTAATTAAAAAGTCGCCTTTAAAAAAAAAAAAAAAAAAAGTAAAAAATGATGATTAAACGAGACGTTTGTTAGTACTAATTAAACGTTAGGTTTGTACAATGGAAAGGGTTCTGATCATCGTCGTTGTCCATTTCTATAGTGTTTCCCCTAACATCTTACTTAGGTATACTTGGGTCTGGTCACGATTGAAATTTTTGGTATAATATGGTATGGTATGGTATTACCAGATACCGAAGACCGAAGGGAATTTCACGCCCACGCAACGATCCCATCCGCTGATAGTGTTGCGTAATTTATTAATGTGTTAATTTATTCTCCGCTCTCGGATGCTAGATTGAGATATAAATTGTATCGGTGTTGTGTTATGGGTACTCGACTCGCTCGTATAAATGTACTGCAGGCATGCGGGCTCACTCCTTACTTCTTCTACTCTACCGTATGAATGTTTCTCCTCGCGTTACGATGGCGATGGCGGGCTACCTTTATCCGAGGTACTTATACTTGTTGGTTTCGCGTATCTGTATTTGTATTTACCATACTCTCTTACATATAAGTGTATACTTCTTGCTGCGTGATTTTCAATTTATTTTATACATTTACATATTACCACTACAGCTATGCGTGTAGTGGTATTTGCTCCGTTAACGTGAGATGTTTTTATCGCGCGTCCGCCTGCACTGTAGCGATGACTGGTACAAGTGTCTGTATGCGAATACGATGTTTTTAGCATGATTCACATCTTACATTCGGCGTGAAATTTGCCAAAAATTTGTTCCTCTTTTGGTACAAGATGAGATGTAAAGATAGCTGTATTGCGAGTTTTGTATTTGCAGGATGAATCGTGATGTGTGGTCGAATTTTCGCGTTCGATGATGCTTAAATATTGCTTTATGGCCCGTAAAAATTGAGTTAATCAATGCGTAGTAGCGAAATTAGTTATGGTCGAGTTATAAGTAACTAAAAACTTGACTAAGTTGTCCGATAAAATGAGCAATGTAACGGATTACCCCCAGATTACGCGTAATTATTGTAAATTACCGTTATTTGCGCATTATTACCGCAAATTACCGCCAGATTACACAAAATTATGGTAAATTACATCCGAGTTACGGTAAATTACCGCGATTTGCGCATTATTACCATTAATTACCGTCAGATTATACAAAATATTTGTAAATTACATTCAAATTACGACAAATTACCGCGATTTATGCATTATTGCCATGAATTACCGTCACAGTACGCAAAACCATTGTAAATTACATCCAAATTACGTATAATTACAGTAAATTACCGCGATTTACGCATTATTACCATGAATTACCATCAAATCATGGAAAATCATCGTAAATTACAACCAAATTACGTACAATTATGATGATTTACGGTTCATAAGATGAAGTTACATTGTTGTGAAATTTCAACTACATACTGTGAATTACCACCGATTTCAGTCACTCGCTGTAAATTACAGCAAATTACGCCTCATTGCCAAAAATCAGAATTGTTTGGCTAAATTCGAGGATTACATGTATTAGTCGCATGCATTGTGTCAAAACTGTCAAATTAAACAATGCACGGTTGATGCAGGAGCTGAGAGATTGTGGCATTCCACTTCTCGAGCTAGTTCCTCTCATCCCTTCTTCTGCGCCAACCATTCTGTTGAACTACTGAAATTTGTATGTTTGTGTTGAGATTATTGATTAAGGAAACCAGCTTGAATACTTTGTTTTTTACTTACGATTCGTAGATTCATTTTGAAAAACAGAAATATTTTTATGCCAGTAAATTACCAATAATTACGTTATTTTATTGATGAATTTGGAGTGAATTACGCACATTTACCATTCAACATCATGTGTGCCAATTGTAATGACCAGTAGAACTGAACCTACAATATTTCTTTTAGTTTTATACCACAGTTTTCAAAATTTTTGTTCCATGAGTTTCAATACTGAAAATTCATGGATAAAATTCAATATTTACCTCATTTTTTTTCCAAATTCTTTAGTTACGGTAATTTACCAGAAATTAACGTTGATATATTCTTATAGTAGGTGATATATTGGTAAATTGTGGTAATTTACTTGTAATTAACTGTAATTTACTTGTGTACAACGCTAATTTACTGGTTTGCGATGGTAATTTACCAGTAAGCGATGGCAATTTCCGCATGTGTGATGGTAATTTGCCTGTTTGTGATGACAATTCATCTGTATGATTTGGTAATTTACTGGTTAGTAACTATTATTCACTTGTAAGCGAGCGTAATTTATCAGTATGTGATGGTAATTTACTTGTAAGAAACGCTAATGTAGCTATATGTGACAGTAAGTTACTGGTTTATGACGATAATTTATCTGTGTGAAATGGTGGTGAGGTGGTTTATCAATTACTGATGGTAATTTATCCATATAAGACAATAATTTACCAGTTAGTGACATTGATTCACTTTTAATATATGACCGTAATTTACTGGTATATTACGGTAATTTACCGCGTTGTGATAGTAATTTACCCATGTGAGACTGTAATTTACCAGTTGGTGACACTAATATACCCGTAATTAATCGTAGTTTACCTATTGGTGACAGTAATTTACCAGTATGTGACGGTAAGTTACGGGTATTTGATGATAATTTACTCGTTTGTGACGGTAATTTATCTGTATGTACCGGTAATATATCTATATGAGGTGGTAATTTATCTGTATGAGATGGTAATTTACTTGTACGTAACGGTAATTTACTGGTAAATGATAGTAATACGCCTGTCAGTGACCGTAATTTACCGTTTTTTCCTTTTATTTTAAATCGTAATTTTCGTTTCACTTTATCTATTAATTCTTTTTGTATAATATGGAATTTGAATTTTTTTATTTCAGAAGGAACGAAAGGGCAGACAATGCGCGTTAGGATACCAACATGGTCTTCTTGTTTCGTAGCTATGACCGTACATCGTTGAAGAAATTCGTTTTGCAAGCTATTACCATTACAGGTAAACGATCGAAATATTGTCATAATATTTAGTACAGTCGACTCTGGTGTTCGCTTGCTACTTGTCTCAGTACTATACTCCCTTTCACCCGGGGGGTGTTTGTAGGCCGATACAGAAAGGGTGATGCATTTATGAAGCCGAAGGCAATATTGTACTAACTCGTGTTACACGTTATTAATCTTCATATGCGATCCGACGTGGTACTTTGGAATTTTGGTAGTGAAACTTATACCAGACATACTCTCGTTAACGAGTGTTCGATTTATGGGGTATTAACGAGGACGAAAATACTACTTACTGCGGTTAACATTTCAATTAAGTGCACATACACTGATGCGAGGTATTTACTCGTGCCCGCTGTTCAAGTTCGAATGCTAAAAAAATCCTGCAAAAGTGGTACCTACGTAATGTTCGAGTTGAAGCGAATTATGAAATTTAACGAGTCTTCGCAGACTGTAAGAGATCTATGAGGTATCTAGCTTTTGCTTGAGCGAGTTTAGAATCGCGTTAACACGTTCATGGACCGTATAAAATTTTAACGATCGGAAAAAACACTTAGCTCGTGTAATAAAATTACCCAGAAGATTAGTTTAAGCGTTGGAAATTAACTTGTGGAAGAGATTGGTAACAGCTGATTCGTTGGTGTGTGGACGATACTTCGACTGAGTTTCACTCAAAATATAGTATACTTTTTGCTGTTAGCTCTGTTAGCTTGTGTGTAGACTACAAGAAAGGGTAGGAAACGGTGAAAGAAAAATATACGAAATTTTCACGTGTGTGCGCTACACACTCACTCGTACGTTGTATTTAAAACGTCGCGTAGCTCGATGAAGATATCAGTATGGCAGCTGATGGCTAAGGGCGTACTTTTCTAATAACCTTCGTCGGTCGGTCGATTCTTTGGTCGTTCGCACGACCAGAAATACGAATAAGACGAGCGACGTGTATTCTGGGAAAGGCGCAACCTCTTACACCTCTCGGCTACGGGTATATACGACGATGATCCGGTACATGAGTACGTCTCCTTTTGCATAGCCACCAAACCGTATCGTACGGCTAACTCGGATATGGATATTACATTCAGGTATCAATTTACTTACGTATTAAGCTCTGCGTAAGCATAACCGATGTCGATGGTTCGATATGATTTGTAAGTATACATAGTCAACCGACCCGACGATTGAGTGGTTTGTTTCGTGTTTGGTTTGGTATCTTGTGCCATGTACCCTGGCCACAGGACTTGTAAAGCCTTAGCAGGTATCTCATTAAAGTGATCCTACGCTTGTTTCGGGCTCATGTGCTTTGCTGGCGAGTATTTTTCGTGTTGTTATGGTGGTGTATTGTATTCGATATACATGTGTCGATGTCGAGTTACATACCCTCCTCGGCATATGATATTTATATAATACGCGTTTGTAGGCAGATCTACGACAACGACAACGACGTAGAGAAAAGCGAAGATAATATAGCACCTTTTGTAGTGTAACGGTAGCGGATGATGTGAGATGAGGGTGTGAAGAAAAAAACCACGATGATTTGAACATTTCCTACTCTTCTTAGATTTCCTATTGTATAAATTTTGTAATTTTTCGATCGAACGTAACGTTAGAAATGGCCTGAAAAAGAAAAAGGATTGTGGGTTTGAATTGAGGAAACCGCCTTGAATTTCGAGTTGGCTTTTTTCTATACGCGTTTAAATATTTGATTTTTTTGTGCCTGCGGTTTCTCTTTGAATCCTTTTTAGCGGCGTGATTTCTAAAATTGATAACTTGTTATTTTCGAATCGGATTTCATCGGAAGGTGGATACGAGTGTCGTTGTATTAATTATTTAAGCAGGCAGGAGGAATTGGCCGAATTCAGATCTTTCACGAGGCTTTTTGTGAACACGAATCCTTCTTTTTGTTCGGTTGAAATTGATATTACAACGTTTTTTTAGTCGGGTCGGATGTCCTAGAAAGTCGCAGTAAGGGGCTTTAATATCTGAGCCTGTGTTGAGAAAAGTATCTATTTTCCAATTTGATGTGAGGAAATATTATGTTTGTTTGGGAAAACATTGATAATTTTTTCAATTTAAAGATGAAAGTATCGCTCTGCGTTACTTTTTCATCCGAATTTGAGTGAAAAACTGTTCTCGTACAACCTTTACCAAGTCTGTCAGCGGAATTTTACATATTTAGTTAAATTTAAGGAGGAAAGAGGAGTAATGTATGAGAGCAATTTGAAAGACGACATAAACCGTCTTAAAAAACGTTGTTCTCAGGTTATAATGCAATGCAACGTGGCTAAAAAGTCAAACCTTATGAAAAGGCGCATCTACGGTACCTACCAAATGTACATATCAAGACTTAAACCTCCTAATTTAGTTTGAAGGGGAGATATGCGCGTTACAATTCGAAAAATAGCAAATAGAATGTGCTAACTTAACCAGAAACAACTTTCTTAGAGCTGTGGTGGGGTGCAAACGTGTAATGGAGCTCAAAAGCCAAAATTATCGAAAACACCTCTAGAGCATCCGTTAAATATAAATGATATATGGTAATTGGCGTAATTTCAGTAACCCATTGGTCTTGACTATCATAATTCAAATGAATTACAATAATTTAGGTGAATTGCACTGCTTGGGGAAAGATGAATTTCATTAGATTGGCTAAATTACTGTAACTTGTGTAAATTACGGTAATATATGTAAATAGTAATAATTTTTGTGAGTTACGAAGATTTGAGTGAATTGTGGTGATTTAGGTGAATTCTAGTAGTTTTGATAAATTACGACAATATGGGTGAATTATGGTTATTTTTGTGAATTGCAGTTCACATTGGCTTGAGTAAATTATGGTAATCTGGGTAAATCACAGTAAATTATGGTAATTTGTGTGAATTACAGTAATATTTTGGTAAATCACAGTCATCGTAATAAATTTTGATAATTTGAGTAATTATGATAATTTTGATGAATTACGTTTGATTTACCGAAATTACCACAATTTACTGAAATCGTCGTTAGTTACAAAAAATACAGTAATTCGCAAAAATCACCGTATTTTGCACAATCAATTGTAATTTACCTAAATTACCATGATTCGCACAATATTTTATGTTAATAATGGTAATCTGAGAATATTACGGTAATCCTATGTAAATTACAGTAAATTGTGTGAAATATGATAATTTATGTAATCAGTGGTAATTTTTGTAAGTTATCATGATTTGAGTGAATTGGGATAATGTAGGTAAATTGTGGTAAATTTTACTGAATTACGACAATATGGGTGAATTATGGGGTGGTTTTTGTAAATTATGGTGAGTCAAGTATATTATGGTAATCTGGGCAAATTACATTAAATTATGTAAGTTATGGTAATCAAATAAATTATCAAAATTCGTGTAAATTTTGGTAATTTGTGTGAATTACTGTGATTTGTATAAGTTACTATAATTTTTGTAAATTTCGTTTACCTGAATAAATTTTTGTGATTTGAGTTAATTGCGATAACTTACAAAAAAAACACTTCATTATACCGAAATTACGGTAATTTACATAAATCGCAGTATTTTGTACAATTGACAGTAATTTACCCAGATTATCATGATTCACCAAAAATTTTTAGGTTGATCATTGTAACTTGATGATATTACGCAGGAAGTCGGAGTCGGTGAAAAAATAACTTCGACTCCCCGTTGATTGACTTCGGAGTACCAATGAAATTTCACTGCGACTCCGGCTTTTGACTCCGGAATCATTCTTTAACCTTGACTCTTCACTCCATCTGACTCCATAGTCGTGATTTTTTTAACCTTGAAATTTGATACCTCAACTCCGGAGTTTACGAAGGATTCAGTTTTCAAGACTCCAAAATTTTACTGCTGACTCCGGTGTCATTTTCAGACGTCGATTCTAGACTCCATCTGACTCCGGAGTTATAATTTTACTGACCTGAATTTTGATAGCTCAACTCCGAAGTTAGTCAGAAAAACATCTGTTCCGACTCTAGCTTGACTCTGGCGTCAGGGCGGAGTTGGAGCCATTTTGGAACCATTTTGACTCCGACTCCGGATCCCTGAAATCTAAACAGTGTCAGTTGAAGAAGGTAGTTTAATAGGTATGCATAAAAATTCCAAATTCAAGGACCGAAGTCAGCCAGAAAACTGACTGCAGACTGCTGGAGTCATTTCAACTCTGAGAATTTGACTCCGGAGTCATAATTCTACTGACCTGATAGCTCGACTCCGGAGTCAGTCTGAAATTTATTTACTCTGACTCCAGCCAGCTTCACTCCAAAGTCAAACCAGAGTTGGAGTAATTTTGGAATAGTTTTGGCTCCAATTCTGGAGTCACTCCGCGTCCTTGTTATTACGTTAATTTGGAAATTACAGAAAATTGTGTAAAATAAAGTAATCTGAGTAAATTGTGATAAATTTGGTAAATCATGGTAATTTGAGTAAATTGCGGTAATTTTGGTAAATTATGGGTAATTTGAATAAATTTGGGTAAATTACGGGTAATTTGAGTAAATTGTGATAAATTTGGTAAATTATGGTAATCTGAGCAGATCATCATAATGCAGATGTACGTATTATGGTAGTCTAGGTGAATCACAGTAAATTATGTAATTCACGGTGATTTGAGTGAATTGAAGTAATTCGGGTGAATTTTGGTAATTTTGGTAAATTATGCGTAATTTGGGTATATTATAGGTAATTTGGGTAATTTGGGTAAATTATAGGTAAATTGGGTAAATTATAGGTGATTTGGGTAAATTATGGTAATCTACGTTTTTCATCATAATGTAAATGTACATATTATGGTATAGTCTGGGTAAATCACAGTAAATTGTGTAATTCACGGTGATTTGAGCGAATTGCAGTAATGTTTATAAATTATGTTAATTTAGAAGAGTTACAATAATTTGGATAAATCGTATTAATTTCGGTAAAATATGGTAATTTTGGTAAATTACAGGGGTTTTGACAAATTTGTTAAATGAAAATGAGTAATTTGGTTAAACCTTAGCGATTTAAATACCTCAACTCTTAGTTTTCGACAACTGATGAAAATTACTAATAGCGGTGTTGATTCATGAATACGAATGAATTTTTTTATTTTTTATCAACAGTTAATATCCTTGTAACGATTGGGTTTTTAAAATAATATCCATTTGAAGCGCTTTTTACAAAAAAAATTAAAAAATGAAGATTACAGTCATCTTTAATTCATCTATCAAAAATAACCGCGTATATATAATTGAATCGTCAATTATTAACGAGGCCGAGTAATCCAACACTAAAAAGACTTGAAAAAAATGTTCTTATAGAGCTGAAGACGCGACGATCGTTGTTGTAAAAACTCGCGTTGATTAAAAAAATAAATAACTCGTTCGATATTATAAACGTAGTTCATGTATGTTCTAAAATGTTAAACGTGCGTGTTCGTTGGTCTGAGGATGATCATTCCGCGTTCGTATATATCTTTATTCTGGTTATACCGAAAAGAAGGAATTCCAAGACGACGTGAAATTAATTACACGTTTGTTTGTTTGTTTTTTTTTTTTACAGAAAAAATGTGTTGAAATTGAACATTTTTTGACCAAATTTTCTCATGTAAATATTTATAACTGTTTTCGTTCTTTTTTTTTGAGGGTAAAAAAAAAAAAAAACACAAAAAATATGTGTAAATTCTTAAGCAACTAACGAACGATTGAAAAAATTCATCTGCGTACTTGACTCGAAATTAAAATGTACCTAATTAATATCTCTAGCCTATGTACCCATATAAAAGTATGCTCAAATGTACGTAATATAATACGTCCTATTATAGATACTGCCCGCAGATAACTATCGGATATTTTTATCAATTATAATAATATTAATAATAATAAAAAAAAAAAAGACTCAATTATCGTAGTCTGAAAATCCGTTAATTAGAAAGAATCGTGGGCGCTCACGAATGTCGCCTATATACACTTAGTACGTATGCTAGATGTATTTGGTATTTTTTTTTTTTTTGTTCGATCGTAAAAAAAAAATAATCATTTCGAACGGGTCACTGTGTGAAAAAAATGCGCAGCGGTGAGGAGAAAATGCGAATACAGAAACAACGAGAAGACGAGGAAGTAAAGGTATAAATGAAAGATAAGGCGAGAGTATAGGTAAAGGTATCTGCTATCTGCCCATTTCCAGCCGGTGTAATAAATGAAACTAATTTGTGAAATGATTCCAATAACACGTCGTCGGTCGTCGTCATTCAACCCTATCTTTCTGTCTCACTTACTCTTTCGTTGCTGCAATGCCGAACGAAATGAGCCGGAAAAATAGTACTCACGAGACCGAAACGATTGGGCGGTGGCTGGCGGTGGCAAATGTGTGAGATCGTCCATTTTCGTCTACCCGTGTTTATTTGATTTTTTTTCTTTTTTTTTTTTTTTTTTCATTCTACCATTTATGATACCTATATCTATATACCGGTAGGTAGAGGTACTGGGTATACGAAAAGTAGAGGGAAAAAAAAAGGAAAGAAAATAGACGATAGCATTTAGCGCGATAGTTAAAACGCGATAATGCCCGATACCGGGCGTCATCAACGGTCGCTTTATGTTTTCATAATTTCTTTTTACGAGTTTACGATCGACTATTAAATAAAACGACCGGCGGCCGCGCGATCGTGTGATTTCCACCTTGTGAGCTGCAGCGAGCGGTTTACGTACTTTATACTTCGTATGAAGAGACTTGGTCTTTCTATATATGGACTATCTGTGTATCTCTAGCAACCTGTATAACGATAATCTAGGTTTTGAAAAATGCATTCGCTCGGATACGCTACGATATCCTGTGCGTTTTATTACTGTACGTAGTACGAGGTAGCATATTTTTTCGCCACTGAATTGCATCATTTTTTGAGGTATCTAAGTAGATACGAGAGCGTTTTAATTTTAGTTTTTTTTTCTCTAAAATTTTAGGGAGGTATGGAAAAAAAATTGCGAAATGACGTTAAACGAACGGGGTAAAAATTTAGGGTCTCTAATTTGACCCTTACTCTAACCCCCTTTTCATTTTAAATTTCAAAATTCACATGAAAAACCGAAAAAAAAAATTGTTTTTTTTTTTTATTTTTTTTTGGCGCTAACGTGTCATAGTAGACGACATGAGATCGAAAAAAAAAAAAAATCACGATTTTTTTTCGCTTTTCAGGAGTCTTAAAACCATGTTTACAAATGAAAAAAGTCGAATATTTCAATTTTTTTTGAAGTGAAACAGCAAAAAAAATACTTTCATTTATTATGCTACAAAAAATGATAAGATTTTGTATTATTACTGCATTACCTTGAAAAAATTTTAAATAATAGATTTTTTCCATTTTTAAACCCCTGAAATGCAAAAAAAAATAGCGAAGTTTTTTTTTGGTCTCATGTGATCTACTATGACACTTTAGCACAAAAAAAAATTGAAAAAAAAAAATTTTTTTTCAATTTTTTATGTAAATTTTGAAATTTTAAATCAAAAAGGGGTGGGTTAATGGTCAAGTGAGAGACCCTAAATTTTCATCACCTTCATTTGACGTCATTTCGCAACTTTTTTTTCATATCCTTTTAATTTTCGAAAAAAAAAGAAAAAAACTAAATTTGAAACACCCCAGTAGTAGATACCTAGTTTTAGCAAGGGATTGGCGATTTTCTGAACTGCAATATTTTCATTTTTATGAAAATTATATTATCTTTTCGAATAATTTGAGCAGTTCTGAGTGGTTCCAAAAATTCAGTTTTAAGTCGTTCTGTAGTTGTTTTGAGGGAGTACGAGTGGAAATATAATTTATCTCGTATTACGCTCGTTTCTAGGACATTTATTCAGTCCTGAGTCGTGTTCGACCGTTAATTCAAATAAAGGTGGTTGGAAAAATCAATTTATCCAAAATTCTGAAACCTAATACCCTGTTACCCGATATATTTGAACTTCTTGTGAAACATTTGTGTGAATTTTGAGCCGTGTGTAGTGATTATTTTGCGTGTACACGACCAAAAAAATTCCAAATTGTATTTTTTTTTTATGAGTAAATCGAAAACTTCTGTGTTGTGTTGAGTAGTTATTTGCGAGGAAATACAACTAATAAATTCTGTCCATTCTTTGTTTTCGAAATATGGTACTCGCTCTCAATGGTTTTGACCATATTTTGAAACATTTGAGCGACTCTGAATTGAGTCAGATAGTTGTTTTTGAGTGAACACAATTTGAAAAATTAATTAATTTATTCAAAAATTGAAAAAAATATTGCTTTTTAACAACGAATTGCTCCATTTTCTGAGCCATTTGAGTAATTCTGGTCGGTTTTTTGATTTGAGTAATTCTGAACTATGCTCTGTGTACATTGAGTGATTCTGGTCTGTTTTCTGGGAACCTATTTTGAGTGAACATGGCCGAGAAATTCTATTTTCGCTGTTTTAATAACTCATACTCTTCACTATTGATTTGAACCTTGTTTTGAGGTTTTGAGCAATTTTGAGCTGTTTTTTTTTGTTCAAGTATTTCAGCAATTCTGAGTCGGTTTTTAACATTTATTCCAAATAAGCCCGATCAAAAAATTCGAGTTGATCATTGTTTTAGGAACTCAGTACTCTCCGTCTCTGGTTTAGGCTTTATTTTGAAAATTTGAGCAAATTTTGTGCGTTTTTTAAGGTATTTGAGCGATTATGAGTCGGTTTTTAGCAGTTATTTTAAGTGAACATAATCAAGGAGAAATTCGAATTGATCCCTGTTTTAGGCACTCAGTACTCTCTGCCCCCGGTGTAGATTTTATTTTGAGACTTTGAGCAATTTTGGACTGTTACTGTAGCCTTTTACTGGTTCTGGGTCATTTTTGCAAATTTTTCAGAAATTCTGGATCTATTCTCGGCAATTATTTTGATTAAAAATTATCAAAAAATTGGATTTATTCCAGTTTTAGGTACTTGGTGCACTTAAACATTGTTCTAGGCCTTATTCTGAGGCGTTTGAGCTATTTTTAACTGCATTCAGTAGTTATTTTCATTAGACTCAATTCAAAAAATTCATTTGTTCGTAAATTAATAATTTGTTTCTTCCTAACAACAAATTGGTTAGTTTTCTGAGACCTTTCAGTAATTCTAGACCGTTTTCTCAGGCTTCGAGCAATTTTTAGACTATTTTATGAGGCTTTTTACTATCGCCAGACCATTTTTTGAAGCATTTGTTTTACCAAGCTCCATACGGATAATTGATTTATTCAAATATCAAAAATCAGTTGCTGTGTCTCAAGTGATTTCAACCTTGTTTCTAAATCTTCGAGTAATTTTGGGTCGTTTTTTCAGCCGCACCGAGAAATTCTGAGTCCAGATTAATCATTTTTATAGTGAACATGATTCGGAAATCACAGTTATTTTGAGTCAACATCGTGAAGAATATTTTGTTACTTTCTAACAATGAGTAGGGCCATTTTTCGAGTCCTTTAAACGACTCTTAAATTATGTTCAGTATAGTTGTTTCGAGAGAAATTCGTTTTGGGGTCTTCGAAGATCATTACGACCATTTTTGGCTGTATTAGGTATTTATCTCCTCCCCCCCCCCCTTCTAAAAAATTATTTGTTCAGCTCGATAATGACCAGAATCGATAAAATTTGAGGAATAAGCTCGGATTCGATATTTTGGAGTGGAATTGATCTCGGATAAAAATTCAGTTGTGCCTAAATTTGGAGGAAGGGGTGCTGAGGGGCTAAATCCGCAAAATTTTTTCTTTTTTAAGCCAATCAATAGACAATCCAAAATTGTATAGCCTTCGAAAATCGGTTTCCTGGGTCAATTAGAATAGGGTATGTATGGTGGGGGGGGGTCCCCTTTTTTAACCTTGAAAAAGGGGTGTTCTGCCTTATCATGCCTGTAAATTGAGCTAAGAAGTTGAAATTCGGTATGTAGTCTTCGTAAGGGTCATAGAAGTGTGTTCATTGCTCCTCCTTTCAGCATAGAAATGTGGTTTTTTGGGCGAGTTTTTTCTCATGTTTTGAACTTGGTACTCGCGTATCCCCTCCCCCCCTCCACAATTGATTTAGAAAATTGAAATTTGGTGTGTGAGTTTAGTATAGGTACTAAATGTGCTTTTTGAAGATGTTGACTATTTGACTCCATTAAACCGCACTTCCCCCAACCCTTACCACTGATAAGGAAAAAATCATGACGCTTTTTTCAATTCACATTGTTATTGTAATATTTTACGAAAATCCGTCCATCTACTTTGAAAGAACATGATAGAAACAATTAATTGATCTATTTAGTAATATTTATACTCATTTGTCAGTGATTTGGGCTCATTTCTAATTCTATTGAACCGTTCTGACGTATGCTTAATTTATAATGTGGATTAACAGATTGAACATTATTTGAAAAAAGCGCTTTATTTCATTTTTAGACATTTATATCTTTCTACCTTTGAATTTGGTACATTTATCAGGCATCGACTGTTAATACCTTTAGAAAATAATCTCGACTTACTAGTTGGTGCTCCCCACAGAAAGTAGACTTTTACGCATTTTTGGACAATTATTAATAATTTTCAGCAATTATCAGACATCATGTAGTCTACTACGTCGCATTCATTTTATGTTAGATGCTCTGCTCATTAAAATGTGTCCAAAAAGATCCATCCGATACTCGTCTTTCTATCACTGGAAACTATTCCGCGATACCATGAGAAGCTGATTTGAAGAATGCTATATACGACTTATGAACGAGTTTTCCTGTACCATGAATGGATTAATCATCATGTATTGAGTCATCCGAACGAACCAGAGCCAGAAGATATACCATTGTACCTACTTCTCACTTCGTATGTGTATCTTGAAGAAGAAGAAGAATAAAAAAACACCAATACAACGCATACGTTACCGTTCATTTTATCTCAAACATTTCAACAATTCTTATAGGCACTTGCTACAAGTGTAAGCGTACACGTTCCGCGACGAACTCTCACACACACACACACACACACACACAATGATGTAGTAATTCGATCGCGTGTACGAAGCTACGAGTATACACGGACATGGACATGTATATGTGCGTATGATACGTACTATTATCATTTTATTGTCAAACGGAGTCCGAAAGAACAACGCGTTAAAAAAGAAGACGTTACAAAAAAAAAAAAAAAAATGAAGACAGAAAGAAAAATAACAAATGACGATGAGCGAAAGGAAGAAGAAATACCTATAGACCTAGGCTAGTAGAATGTACCTACGCTGTATCGATATCCAGTAACTTTTGAACGAAGCAATGCGGTGTAATTGCTGTGCAAGAAAGACATGTGACGCATGGCCGTGACAATAACAGCTTACGACGTCTACCCTGATATTAGATTGTCGGCTAGCCGCCGCTCTCAAGCGTCTGCAATCTATACAGACACGCGCATTGCCCTGCTGCCTTGTACCGAGAGATCGAGTTGTGTTGTAATGTAAACGTACGCGTATATTGTACACGGTTTACGTTATCGTGTCGCTCGTAATATAACGATATTCGAACGAGAAAACCCGCTGAAGATGATCTGATCATCCAACCTGTGTCAATTTCTTGAAATGATGAAGTTAAATGCGAAAAAAATGGGCGTTTTTTGGTTCGACTTAGCGCTTGTACTAGCGTTCAAGTCTCCGAGAAATTGTATTTGAAGATAACCAGTATGGTGGATTTATGGAAATATTGTACTTGGATAATGAATGATCTTTATTGTTGGCATATTAGTGATCGCAGCGAGATCAATATTTTCGATATTTTTGAATATCGAAAATATCGATATCTTAAAAAAATATCGAAAAATAGAGTTTACCATTAATAAGAGTTGACGGAAAGAATTCAAAAAATGATATATACCTGCATCGAAATTTGAAGTTTTTCGATTGTAGCCATTACAATGAATATTAATTTTTAGCAAGGCATCGTAATCTCCAATTGAGCTCCGATCACGTGATTATTTTCTTGTGAAGCGGAGCCTCAGCAACGAGGCTCCACAGCCAATTCTATTAGTCATCCAGCACAAGCTGCACTATCCGACTCTATCGAAGCCTGCAATTTAAATTCCGGAGACCTGCAATTCCCCAAAGAATAGAAGTGGAGTGTGGCTCCGGAGCCTCAGTGCTCAAGTTCCGCTTATAAGAAAACAACGGCGTGGTCAGAGCCCAAAATTAGCCTCCGATACCTTGATTTTTATTTTTTAATTGAAGTTCGTCAAGGATAACAATTGAATTTTTTCAATCAATAAATCGTTATTAGACTGATTTTCTATGTAATATTGTCAATGAAAACCAGGCGATTACAATCTATCGACCAACGGTTGAATGAGGTGGGAGGGGGGGAGATATATCAACAAAATCCGTTTAGGAGTCCTAGAAGATCATTAAGACGATTTTGTAGCCATGTCAGATATTAATTTTTATTTTCATTTTTTTTTTCCAAACATTAAAGTCATTTACTCCGTTCGATACTGACTAAATTCGCTCTAATTCGGTCAATCGGTTCAGTTTGGCAGCGGATCGGATATATATAGGTGGGGATGAACTTGGGTCAAAATTTAGTTGTGTCCCAACTTGGGAGAGGGGACGCTGAGGGGTCAAAAATGAAAAATTTTCCGTTTGCGAGTCAATTAATAGAGAATCAAAAGTTGTATAACATATCCAAAAATCAACCGAAGGGGGATATGCCCCCCCCCCCCACTTTTGACCTCGAGAAAGGTCTGTTGCTCCCCTATCTCCCCACCAAATTGAGCTAGGAAGTTGAAATTTGATATGTACCTTTAGTTAGAGCGCTATATGTGCCTTCTGGGAATTTCGAATTTTTAGCTCTATTGCACCCTCTCACAGCGCCAAAAAAGTGGTTTTTTGATCAGGTTTTCTGATTTTTTGGAGTTTTTGAGTTTGTTCCTCACACAGCTCCCTTCCAAATTGAGCTTAGGTACTTGAAATTAGTGAAAAGTATATAATTTTGAAACAATCTGTGTATTCTGTGATAATAGTCCTGGGAGGGGGGGGGGAGATTAACAGTCATTCTTCTTATTATCTCACATTATAGAATTATTCTGGGCCTTTTTTTTTAACTTCCCTCCAGTTTTAATCATTTTTATGATTGTAATATGTTTGATCTGGAAAGGGAGGAGAAGAGGGGGAGATTATTGAACAGTTGTAAAAATATTTTGAATGGTTTATGTATTTTTTTTATGAATTTCAATTATAATTTCATTCTTGTGTTGAAATATTGGCATTTTTTCCAGAATTAGGGATTTTGACTTTTTTTAAAATTCAATTGTTTTCAGAAATTGAAATATTTGTATTTGAGGGTTTGTAACACATCGACAGGAGCTAATAGCCCCCCTCCTACCCGTATCGTTTATTCGAGTTCGCGGTTTGTGATTTTTTTTAAAAATTAAAAGATAAAAAATTTGATCTTGAAAACTGATTTTGAAAAGAGAAAATTTGTGGAACAGATTAGAAGGTTTGAAAAAAAATAAAATAAAAGTTATGAGCTTGAATTGAATGGAATGTAAAATTTAAAACGATAATAAAAATTCTGTATTTCTTCTCGCTTGTCCACGAAACATATGATCCAATTCTGAAGTAACGTATGCTTACTTATTGGTGGAAATTTTCATTTGCATAAAACTTTTTTTTTTTTTTTATAAATAGGAGAAGATGGTTAAGATAGGGAAAAAGACGACTTCCTTTCAGTACGTTCGTCTGCGAACGTATTTTTATTTAATGTATCTCTTTTATGTCTCTTTTAACCTATTTAGCTTGTATTTAAAAAAAATGTCGGACATTCCGAAGATGTAAATTATCGATTCAGTTTGATAAATTCGATCCTCTTTTCAACACCGCACCGGTTACATGTGACATGGGTATAAAAGCTGATAACCACATAAGCCTATGGTACATTAGGTACATGTAGGGGAACAAAAAATAAAAACACACCAATCGACAACGTAAGTCGTTGTAGCGCCATCGCCATACTCGTGCCTATGCCTATTCTCAGGGTACCTCTACCTATCCAGCAGGTATATAGAGAAGTACACAACAAAAGTGACACGATGATTTGAATATCGCGATTACGACATCGCATCGGTCGTCGTGCATTTGTCAGATTAACTCGCTACACTAAGTACATGTAGTCAGCTGAAAGATGAGTTTAGCTGTGATGGGCCGGAGGGTTGAATAAGAAGAAGACCACGACGACGACGACGACGACGACGACAACAACGATAAAGACAGATAAGCGGACAACACTTTAATGAGTATCAGATTGTCAGATGTTGGTAAACGTGGTGTTTCGGTTTGGTTGTACTGTAGAATGGTAGCCGATGACATCGGTTGTTATATAGACTGTCCCCTTATTCGACTGGACAGTTGAAGATCCTGTCGTATTGTTCGCGCAAGGCTGAAAAATTACCTAGCTCGTGTTTACGAACGAAGGAAATACTATATCGAAGAGACCGAGGGCAAGGCGCTTATAGGCTAGGTCGTACCAACAACAACAACAGCAGCAGCAGCAGATTGTCTATGGTGTGTGTTGGTTAAACGACCACGACAGCTTTTCCCCCTTATTTAGGTTTCTTTGGTTTTTGGTACTAAATAGATGTATAATTCATCGTCACAATTTACTCGGTTGATGGTCTATTGAAGGTATACTTTTACCTGTATTTGTGCCATTGACGGAGCTAACGACCACTACGACAACGGAACGACTTCTGCCCAAGATGCTGATAATGATGATGATGTCCTAAAAACGGAAATATGTTCTTTGATGATTTTTTTTCCCCCCTCCTTATACTCTTTTTATCGATTTATTATTACGAAAAGGTGACGGTTTCGAATTTTAGTCGTAAAACTTTTAATGATAAGCTGACAGCTGTGGCGTGTAATTTGACTCCCAATTCGCCCAAATATCTATCTTCCCATCCTCCTTCCCTCGATATATTGTACGGTAAGTTATAGTCGTGACTGGAGTAAGTTTTCAATCGTGTGTTTCGTTATGGGTACTTAAGGTTAGCGTAATTAAGATTTCGTCGAGATTTTAATTACGTCACGATTAAGTTGGCGCGTATAGTAGAAATTGGCTGCAAATGGCAAATATATTTATCTATTTTATTTGGACGGTGGTGTGTGCTGGAGGGGGAGGGGTAGAAGGAGCTGATCGGAGGAGCACTTTCTCGAAAACTCTCGTGTATCAAGTATACCAACCTACCTACCTGCACGTTAAAATGAGCAAGAGTACGAGATTAGAATTGAGGGGAACGTTCCTTCATCAGTTCACCAAATAACCTAATAAATTTATCCGAGCTATAATAAAGCCGTAAGAAGCAGCCTATGTTTGAGTTTGTTTGTGGTACCAAATTAAAAATTCATTATTACCGGTTTTCTTTCTTTTTCTATATGAGTTTTCGCCCTCGTCTATGTGAGTTAATTTTTTTCTTTCCAAGACGTTGAGATACGAGTACAAACTTAAGCTTACGCGCACGTTCCATATTATTTCTGAGCCGCCGGTCATGCTTAATTTAATCATTTTTTTCGCCGCCTTTACCCCCTATCCCCTCTCTCTCTCTCTGTATGTGTCGAGTCACCTCACCTGATACGAGTTGTAGAGCGGTCCACTCTACGGATACCTACTTACGTGTGTATAGAGAAAGAATACTCGAATATTCAAGCCAGCAGCCATATAAATCTTTTCGGACAGCTAGAGTTGGCCGAACAAGTATTTTTCCAAGCTCCATTGTTTTGTTTTTGTTATTTTTTTAATGTATTATTATTATTATTATTATTATTGTTGTTGTTAACGCTATCTTCGTTTTGTGTTTTAACGTGTGTCTTAACGATCTAATACATCACACATGTGGCGATCGTCGTAAAGCTCACGAGAGAAAAACGTTAGAAATAGCATCGCACTACCGACGGTGCTTTGCTACGAGGTGCCGCACGCCGCCCGGTCCGTCAAAGCGTATGTAACTTAATTTAACCTACCATTAATTCGGCGATGTGTTTTTCCAAGCTGTAATTATGATTAATGAACGAGCATTATTCCGAGCAGGCGAACGGTCGCCTAATTACCTTTCGATAAAATGTTCGCGTTTTGACGATGAGGTATTTTGCTGTACGTCTACGTACGTGTACGTGTACCAAACGTTCGTATGCATGTAGCTTCGAGTGTTTTTAGAATAACAAATTAGCTACCGCGAACGCGAGCCCCGATGATGATACTGTGCTAGGTGCGTGTTGATTCAATGTGGATATCAAGTAGGAGGGAGGAGAGGGGACGTGCGGCCTAGAGGTGAGATGTTCGTGGTCAATTTTACCACCGGAAGAAAATTTTACAATGATACGCGAAACGTTATGTTATTCGCTGGAAAGCTCGTGTTTTTTTAGGTGAAAATAACCAGAAGTGAAACCGGTTCGAACTGGTTTCGTGTTGATGGCTTACAAATTTTTGGAATTTTATTAAGTTTCATGATAATTTTTTCGCTTATAATGGTAGACTTTTGATGGAATTGCGAACAAAACCAGTTATTTTCGTAACTGTTGCAATTCTTATGTGTGTAACTGGAGATTATTGGTTAAACTGGTTGTAATGAATTTTTTTCATCAGGTATTATGAGAATTATTTTGTATTTCAAGTTTGTCGACTTCGAAAATTTTTCAACCGCAATACAATGTTTTAAAACGGGCTTGAACCGGTTTTTTGGTGTTGATCTTTCGATGCTTCTAGCTTAGAAATCCATTTTTCTCCTTCTGTTGCGCAAATCTGTCATTTTTCGGTAAAATTTTGTTCAGCAAACCGGTTTAAACTAGTTTTGCACCTCAGAATTTGCTTTTTAGAAATAAAACTACTCACGAAGTACCAGACGTCAATCCGGCTGTTACTGCGCCTGCAAGTAGATGGGTATGCAACTGCTTCCAAGGCATATACCATTTTTCTGAAACGGGCCTAGTTTTCAAAAACAGTGTTACCATTGGCAAAAATTTCCTTCACACGCAGTACTAATATTCAGTGAAACGTCTACCTACACTTGCATGGGGGTAGTACTCGTCAAGATGAGCAAAAAAAGTTATTATGAGAATTTGACGATCGTGTGAATTGAAGGAGCCACGATTTTTTGTTTTTGCATTTGCATACGTTTTTACTCATATTTTTACATTGTATGAAAAAAAATGATCGTGTCTCCTTCAGTTTGCCCGATAGGCAAATTTTCATAATAACTTTATTTACACGTATTGACGAATACTACCCACCGACGTTTCTCTGAACATTAGTTATGCATGTATGAGAAATTTTTACCATTGGTAACACTGTTTTTGAAAACTAGGCCCGTTTCAGAAAAATGTTATATGACATGGAAGTAGTTTTGATAGGTTCGAACCGATTTCGATTCAGTTTTCCTTAAATTTTCCCATTGTATTGGGTTTAAAATCGAAGATTTTTCAGTGTCATGGAAATATTGGATAAATGTGCTCAAACCAACCGAACAAAACCGGTTCATTATTGATTTTATCACGTTTTATATATGTACGTTTCATAATTTAAACTGGTTTAAACCAATTCAATATTCATTCTTTGATGGCGAAACTGGTTCAATTTGGTTTCGTATCAATAATTTGAGTTTTTTTCCTTTTATATACTTAAAATTGTCATAATAATTTTTCTTTTAATATTTTTAGGATTTGAATTTTTCATCCATTGGTAACCAGTTTATTTGAATGACTGAACCGGTTTAATTTGGTTTAATATCAATATTTTCAGGTTTTTCTTTTTCTTTTATGCGCTTAAAATTCTAATAACAATTTCTCTTTCAATATCTCTAGGTTCTGAATTTTTTATCCGTAAGTAACCAGTTCATAGGAATAATTGAACTGGTTCAATCTGGTTTCTTATGAATATTTTGAAGTTTTTCTTTTTCTTTTATGCGTGTACTTGAAATTCTAATAACAGTTTTTCTTTCAATATCTTTTGGTCTTGAATTTTTCATCCGTAGGTAACCAGTTCATTGGAATGGCTAAACTGGTTCAATATGATTTCATATCAATATTTTGAGATTTTTCTTTTACGTTGATGTACTTCAAATTGAAAAACAATTCTTTTTTCAGTATCTTTAGGTCTTAAATTTTTCATCCATTCTATAGGTAACCAGTTCATTGAATGACTGAACTGGTTCAATCTGATTTCGTATCGGTATTTTGAGGTTTTTCTTTTTCTTTTATTCTTTCTTCGTATATCTTGTACCATATTTTTATGAAATATTACTGGATTTAAAATTTTTACTCGCATATAACCAGTTCATTGGATTTACTAAACTGGTTTCATCTTATTTTAAAGTACATAAATTTTGATGTTTCGTTCGTAGGAATTATGGCAACAAAACATTTTTAAATTTTAAAAATTTCCATCTTTTGTTGCTGTAATCGATTTTTTCTTCGCAAATTGCCAATTTCTCGAAAAAGAACGATTTCAGCTGGTTGTACTTTTTTTCTAGATGCCAGAAACTAATTTGATTCGGTTATGGAAATCGATTAAAAATCGCTGCCCACAAAAACGCACCTACTTATATGTACACCTGATTCCGCGGTAAAATTAATATCAACAGCCTAAATTATAAAGCTTTTACATTCACGTCTACGCAATGGTTGTTTAATTTTCCAAACGAACCAATTAACAAGCGTATTAAAATTTCATTTCATAAAAAATAACATTTTAAATTGAATTCTAAAGGTATTTAAAAATGCGTACTTCGTAATACGTACGTTAATTTAAACGAATTTAAACTTCGGTGATAATGACACATTCATCTATTCGCCGATATTAATGTCTTCCATTATAGGTTTTTTTTTTGAACCGGTTTCGTTGAAAGTATATTTTCTTCAATATTCTTTCTATCTTACTACAAATTGAAATACGAGGTGTCGATGGTGAAAAATAGACTAATTTTATTCTCGGAATCGATACGCGCGTCGACGAGTATTCGAAAAATAAGAGGGGAAAAAAATTAAATTTTTTTCTTTTTTTTAATAATTTTTAAATACGTATACTTCTATAGCTGGTTACCTGCGTGTACTCGGTATCGCAAATGAACCGGTTACACGAATCATGTATACGTATATATTCGAATAGTGGTGTACCCTTTACGAATGTGTAAGCTTAATTACCTGTGCTCGTACTAGACGTATTAATCGTTTAAGTATGTTTATTCGTATTACTCGTCTACATCTTTCTTTCTTTCTTTTTCTCTTTTTCTACCAGTGTAGTGTGTACCTGTGTTTTCATTTGGTAATTTGTATAATTTAAGCCTAGATCGAGGTTCATCTTTCGTGCCGCACCGTACACGTATCTACTCTTTTCGCCTGAGTACGACGTATAAACAAATGTCTTAATTAAAGGCGTGTTTTTTTGCCTCACATATATATATATATATTATATATATATATATATATATATATATACATAGTTCATGTACGTTGTGGTGCCCTGGTTTTTGTAAGTCATAGTGGTGCCCATGTATATGATTTTGTTATAAAGATTACCGTGTGGTGCCCATAGTAAAAAGCGTCTAAGTGGTGCCCTTATATATATAAGAAAATGGTCAGTGTGGCGCCCTGCGTTGTTGCCATAATATCTTCAAGTTTAAATTGATAAAATGCAGAAGTTATTTTGTAGAAAATTACAAAATGATTCAAAAGAAAGCTTCCATTCGAAAGTCTGAAAAAATTACAATT
>FIZR01000915.1:0-37890 GCA_900060175.1 Ferrisia virgata | reverse complement strand
AAGACATGGAATTCATTCATAACACATTTATTTTGTTGCGCACAATTACCCAGTCGCCGGACTTTTTTTTCAGAAAAATCTCAAAAATTCCCTATGCTTCGAATATCAAAAGTAAAGCATGTGAGGGAAGCATAAACACTTATATTACACTTGAGGATAGTTAAAATTATTCAAAAGTAAAATTTAATGTACTCACCATTCAATTTTTTCAACGTTGAAAATTACATGCGAGACTATGAAAACTGAAAATGTGAATTTTACGAGGTAAATTTTTCCACTGCGCACAATAACCCTACTCTCCCCTACCATCGCATACTTAGTTTTCCAAAATACGTGGAGCATTAAGTAAAAAATGTCAAAAAATGTCACGACAGTTTTATTGAAATTTATTCGTTTAAAAGGTATACTTCATATACTTCACCAATATTTTGCTACAACTTACTATTTTTCAAAATATAGGCGATTTTAACTTTCAGCAATGTACTTAATGGTAGGTAAAAAAACAAATATATGTAAAATTATGGAGTATATGATTACTTCTTCAATTATATTGATATTTGTGGCAACGTTGATCATTAAATTAGTCTAAAAACTGAAAATGCGCCAAAAAGTTATGATTTTAACACCTATTGTTGTGTAGCAATTTTTGATTTCAAAAATTTCATAAGAATTTCTTCAGCGAATCTGCAATGATCAGAAATCTAATTTCCTGGGCTTCACTTTACGATGTGTTTTTTTCCGTCGGTTTTGAAACTCATTGACGATGGGAAACCTGTTTTTAACCCATTTGCAGAAATTGATAGAGAATGAAGGCTTAAGCCCTTTGAAATGCTGAATTAGCCCCTTTGGCAAATTGAAATGAAACTGGCTCTGAGAGGGTAGCGCATGCCTAATGTAAGTTTTTAAAATCAACTTGCCTGTGTATATGTGGGCATTATGCTTGAACTATCTATCTATAGCGTTATTAGTTTTCAAATATGTTTTTCCCATGTCATTTTAATATCTTTTTCCAGATTATACCATAAAAATTTCGATTTACACCCATCGTTATTCGTACTTTTAAAAAAAAAAAAGAAACAATCGCATTATGTGTTGAAAATTTTTCATTGAAGTCAGGTACTTATTGATAATACATTCAAAGTTGCACGCTATAACTTTATGTCATGAACATGAAGTATTCTATTAATACTGTTTTCATATTCATTGTTGTTTCTAAAAGCGGTATAGTATTTTCTCCATTTCCGCGCAAATAATGTCAGTGAAGATGACAAAACCGTATAGGCATACGCTTGTTCATTAAAAATACGAAAATTTGCTCGCACACATAACACGTCAGAAGTACGAACCACTTTAATTCTGATTAAATTCACCCCTTTTTCTCGAAAGGTACTTTGAACAACGAACAAAATATAACTTTCTACTTTAAAGCATTACCTAAACTGACGACAGCGATAAAATCTCATCATTCTTGTTTTTTATTCCATACCACCTTTTCTCTACTTTTTTTTTTCAACATCCACCCGCAAAATATTTTTCAACAGATACTACATGACAGTTTAAATAAAAGGAAAGTTTGTATCCTAAGATTATATGTATACGGCGACGTATACACGATGCTGAGCGTTCTGGGAACTTATATCGTTGTCCAGACATCGCAAATTTCATTTAATTGAGAGAAATAGCCGGAAAAGTTTTCTCCCAAATCCGTCCTGATTCGTACTTTCTTATATACGCTTTCTCTCACTCGCGCTTTTGCAAAAAGTTCTTCTTTTCACAATTTGAAAGATGGCCTTCAACTTTCTTTCACGGTTAATAATACGAAACCGAAAAATAAAATGATAGATGGATAAATTTGAGATCTTAACACGACGTCAAAAATAGACTCTTGAACGTATACCGATTGTCATTAATGAACATTGTCGTCGTATTGAATGTATGGAATGTCAACGTTGTTTCTGAAGGAAATGGAAAAAAAAAAAACCATCGTTCACCAAACTTATAAACTCTTCAACCAGAAATTTGATTCAGATTGAGGGAATTTATCAGTCAAGTTTATTGTAGATTGTATATGGCTAATTTGCTTTATCACATACTTATGTTTCAGTAATCCTTAGTTAGTTCGCTTTAGTTCTAAAAAGTTGCAGTTTGTGCTAGAAACAATATGCATTTTTAGGTTTTTCTTTTAAAAGTCGGCGAAATTATTTTTTCTGCACTTTGGTCACAAGCTTTCGACCCGTGATACATCTATTGCATGCTGAGCCGGATTAAGAATATTTAAGACCTGAGACTGATAACAGCTTTGAGGCCCGTTGTATTTTTTTTTATCAATTATTGGCATTTTAACTTTCTGTCTGATATAATCCATTTACATAACATCTAATAAACCGGAGACATATGTGGTATTTTTTAACATTCAGCATCTGAAAATTTATGCTCTTTCAAACTTGCCAAGTTTCGTTCAAATCGGAGCCAGACAGTTGAGAAGGTTCCCTTGTTAGCATTAATTCTATAAAGCTCAAATTTTTCGTCAAACAAAATCCATCTGTTGATGGTCTAGATTTGCCAACACTTGATCATTATTGGAGTTGGTGGTCAACAACGGGAACTGTCAAGAGCTGACTAACAATAAAGGACCAGCAACACCCACATCATCAAGAATTGGACTATCAACTCTTGATGGTACAAATTCATCACTACTTGATAGTCAACTTTGGACTGTCAAGAGTTGAACATCAATGGTAGATCATTCATATCCGAGCTAGCAATACCTCGGATATCAACTAGGAATTTATGGGAAAATGCTTAGCAAGTTTTCAAAGTTCTGTATCTGTATGTTATTTCTTCCCTGGTCCCAGCAGAAGTCCGAATTTAATATGAAGTGACATAACTTTGGAAAAATTGGCGATTTTTTCAGAACATTGGGAATTTTGAAAATTTCTTAACATTTTTTTCACAACATTCCACTTTTTTGTCGAACATAATCTAACTGTTGGCGATCCGGATATTGACAACCCAAAACAGTTGATCATCAATGTTAAGGCCATTAACATCTGGGCCATCAAAATGTAAGCAATCCGGATTTTGACTGTCAAACTGTAAAATGCCCATTAAACATCTTTCGAAGGTGATACTGAAAAGGGCCTCTAACGCGGTGCCCTGGGCTGCAGTTAATTTGGGCCAGATTTCATGACGTGTATCGAGGCGAGAACCGTATGAGTAGTAATGATAGATAAGTACGCCATCTATCATAAGTATCAAAAAGCTATAAACTAGTTTGCGTATCTACAGGTGCCGCCATTAAACTCAACGTTTAAGTTTGTAATCAACCATGTAGTTTACAGAATGTACATAGATAGCGTAATTAGACAGATATTCAACCTATGTAAATTCGCAATGAAAACGTATGAACCCTATCTTCTGGTTGTAGTAGTTTTCAAGTGTATAATGTCCCCTCTCCTGCGGATAGAAATTGAGATTTTCCGTTGTAAGACACATGGATAGATAAAATCAAATAATGTAAAAAGTGATTATTTCAAATCATTTATGGTTATGTTACATGTTACCAACCCAAATTTTTTGTAACAATTAAATCCCGATTTCCAATGCGGGAGTTTACCATTAATTGGGCACCAGGTAAATGCGACAGAAATACCATAGATGTGTAATTAGTCTAAAACTGAAGCACAGGAACTCTATGGCTATCCTAGTAGGAAGCATCAATGGTTCGGAGATAGTGACGTGGTGCAATTATATGTCTTATTTTTTAATGATTTGTTAAGATTTTTACTCTATTATATATGTCAAATTAGTCTCCTTAGAATCATGATTTTATACAAATACTTTAAAAATTCAATCATATACCTTGTTATTTGTAGCATCGTAACAGTACCTGATATAAATACCTACTATGTTGATAAATGTTTGGTACGCTGGAGGTATGTGTTGCGATACATTTCATAGGTAATGTTAAAAGCAATTGCTCTCGATGTTGTTAGCAGTCCGATTTATAATTTTTAAGCAACTTTCGATTCGAAGTTAGCAAAAAGCTAAAACTTGTAGCTGCATTCGCACATCGGGGCGTTAAAGACTATAAGAGCGATTTCTCTATTTTACACGAAATATGTTTTATCTTAATGGATACGAAGCAGCTAGCGAAAACGTTGGATAGCGATTCTCCTTTTTGGTTCATCTCATAAAGGTTCTTAACTTGATAGGTTTCGTTTATGACAAATTGTTTTGTCTACTCTTTTCTATATTTATCATTATTATGATCACGTTCTAGCTATATAGAAAAATTTACAGTCTTCAACTGTCAACGTTGCATAGGCTTACATACACGATTAGATGAGTGCACATCGCCGTAAAATGAGGGTAATTTGTCTTCTCGTACTTTTGTCGTGTATCGATATGTATTGAAAAAGAAAAAAATATATATTTACGCCTAAGTAATTTGTAAGTGCAAAACGGAAATTGAATTTTTACAAAAAGCCCGAACCGCTTTTTTTCAATGTTTTCAAGATATGCCGGAAAAAGCTTCTTCCGCTATTCGTTGATCTTGTTTCAAAATGACGTCGTAGGTTTTCAAACATACCTACCTACTTGGAATGAATTTTTAAAATTTTCCACTCACTATCTATTCATTCATCTATCTATTCAATCTCTCTGTCTTTACGGAATGCTATGTACGATGTATCTATCTATAAAATTTGTTGGGAAAAAAAAATTAAAGTGAGATCACTTTGGTCTTTATTTTCCATCGCTGCTTAGCGTTGCTATTAAAATATGCTTACTTATGTTATAGTGTTGAATTTATTGATACGAGAAATTCAATATTCAGCATTGGTATCCAAATTTGAAATAATCTCATCACAATTATCTACTTATTACGTATCCTAATGCTTTTTGCATGTATTTATGATATTCTAAGCGCCTGCAATTCTGTAGTAGGAAAATGAAAACTCTGTATGTATTTGTAGATGATTTATTGTTGAAATTGTGATACTTGCAGCGATTAATATTTCGATCCGGTATGTTTTAAATTACTTTCTTGAAATGACTAATCTCGCGAATGTAGAATTACTCGAGATTACGAATTCCCTTCCATACCATTTGTAATAAAATTCGACGTGTTATATCTTTATTCGAAAACTTCACTTTATTGCGTTAACCAAACTTTTTTGATTTTTATCTTTGTAGTCGTAGTTCGTGCTATATGCCACCTCTACCCATACAGCTACGCTTCTGTGCTTGCCATCCGTATTATTCGCGTTGTTACGTATCAAATACGTTAAAGATGATAGATATTTTTCGAAGCTTTCTCGTACCAACAGTATTTTATCTTGGCGAAGTAAAATTTCATATGACGCGTTGAAATTTTTCAAAATGCAACAGAAGAGTGCTATCGACGCGATTATTTGGTATATAGAAAAATATGTTACGAGATGTGTATACTGTATCTATGCAGAGAGAACTAGCGCGTCTTTGTATACCCTGTAATATTCAAAAGTATACGCTTTTATTTCCTATTACGAATGTATGAAATACATAAATAATAAAAAAAATTTCATTATATACTTGATCAGAAACTTCCATAAAATGAATCGTCCCCAACTCCTTTATTTATACTTATTTATAGACACGAGTAGTCAGCTGGATGTGGTATACTCGAGTAACGAAAACATTTCGCGAAACGTTATCGACTTTTTTTTTTATTTTATATTTGACGTATTCCAAAGTGTATGTAAATTGGCAAATGAAGAGATACGGCTGCAATATCCCGTAATGAAACGACAGTAAAAGTATGAATTTCAAATTACTCTTCAGTATTGAATTGATGATATTATACAATAATATCGGATGGAAATTTCCACGAGAGAAGAAAAAAAAAACGCTTATTAGGTTGGTGTTTTCAAAACATTCACGTAGGTAATAGGTACGGTACGTACCTATATCGACTTCATTGAAAACAGTAGTATGCATTCGATGTAGAAAGTTGTACTTTCCCTAGCTTTACGAGGTGCTTCAATTTAATTCACTTCGATTAGTATTCTAAACATTTAATTTTATAGAAACTCATTAGTCGAACGTTTGCACTTCTTCTGTTCGAATTTCAATCGTGTATTTAGTGGTTTTTAATATTAAAGCAAAAAAATGTTGTATTCCTAGCATGTAGGTATCTACCTTGGTATTCGTTTAAAAAAATTTCCTATTGATAGTGTTCTCGAATAAGTGCTTTTAATAATGTGCGATGTGTACAAATTTAGGAGTACATTTTTCTTCTAAAATGATTGTAGTCTTTCAGAACAATCCCGGTCTGAAAAATTCCAAAAAAATTTTAAACCATAGACATCAAAAGCTAAATTTTGACCTGACCGAAGGTTAGAAATGCCAGCGGAAAGTTTTTACTTTTAATGTAAAATTTTAGATCACTTTCAAAGAAATTTGATTTGAAAGCCGATCTCATCAGCGGTGAAAGAAGAATGAGGATCTTAGCTCTATTTACAGGAGGTCTACCGAGTTATGAATTTTGTAAGAAATTTTCTACCCAAATTATATGTATTTCTTTAATGAATTCTCGTTTTCAGTTAAAATTGGTATTTTCTAATATTTTCAGCCTTGCTTTGTTCAGGCACTATTGATTTTTATTTTTGTTGATTTTTTTTTTTTGGTATCATTTACGCTAAGTTTAAAACACATCAAGCTTCGAACCTCCTTTTTCCAGCATGAAAATTAATTCTTACTTATGAAAATGTGGCAAAATTTATCCCCTAAATACCTGCAACTCAAAGATGGACTTAAATGCCCATTTTTAAACCCTTCATAATTCTTGATATTTCGCAAAATTTTTACCTTTGCTTCACGCGGGCTTGGAGATCAGTAGCGTCACAACCGCCGACTTTGGGGGGAGGGGGGTGGAATTTTCTGAAATGTTTTTAGAAAGTCAAAAATACAATACGTAGCTCGAGAGAATGAAGGCAAAAATTTTTCAAAATTTGGAAGGTTGGGGGTTAAAAAAATGAATAGTACTTAGAGATATTTACAAGCTCTAAATACTGAATTTCACTGTTTTTTTCACGTGTAAAAATGAATTTTCCCATGAAAAAAATCGCTCTGGGAGGAGGAGGTGTCAAACCGACGACCCTTCTCCGCTCGGCTGTCTTTAAACCTCTGTTGGTAATTCAGACTTTTCTAACTAACATATTCTAGTATCTTTGCTCAATCTGCTTATGTGCAAAAATTAAGAAAAACCTTTTAACTAGTTAAATGTACGAAAACTTTTTTGCGTCGAAAGGAGGCGAAAGGATGAGATTGTCTTGTTTGTATTTCAATTTTTAGAAGACAAAGAAAAAGTTTGCAGAAATGGTGAAGAAATAGTGATTTTCTTTCGTCAGAATTTTTTACACGCCCAGAAGAAGGAAGAGAAAAGTATAGAAGCTAGAATTCTTGAAGTCAGGGTTCGAAGGGACTCTCAAAGTGGTCAAAAATGGGGAAAAATGTAATTGAAATACAAAATAAATGTAAAAGAAGTTAACCGTGTTCGGCATCTGGGGGATTTCTTTACCTATTTTCTGGGCTTTTTTTTTAGGTCAGTGTTCCAAAATTTTGAAATTTGAAATTTGTTGCGAATAATCCCTGATTTTTTAAATGCAAGAACATGCTTGAAAAACTTGATTTTCTTTATTCTCATGTTTTGGGGTGGCGGGAGGAGGAGGATAAGAATAGGTACTCTTTTCAAGTGTATTTTCCACCTTTCCGATCAGAATTTCACTGGTAGTCTGTACCAACTCATGCAACGAAAACAAGGTGGAAAATAACGAGAAGAGAAGATACAAAGAGAAAATGTGAGAAAAAATAGGTCATGAAAATGTAAAGAAAAAACCATGAAAAATTCATGAAATTCGATTCGAAGTAACCAATAGACACTAGGCACTTGGATGCAGAATTTTTGAAACTCTCTAACTCCCCATTCACGGCTCATATAAAAAAATGCTGAATGCAGAAAATGTAGGAAATTTAGAGTGGAATGAAAAAGTACTGAACTATTTTTGCTACAAAAGCAATATCAGAGAAGATATGGAGAAAAGGTAGTATTTTGAAAGGAGCTGACCATCGCCATAGACCATGCACTCCTTCTATCGATGGATAAGTACATTTAGTACATTATGTCGTTCAGAAAGCCGTTCCGAACATATTGATAGAAAAATCTTTCTTCTGAATTTTTTCAACCTAAATGTTGTAATTTATGGAATATGTACTCACGTTTTATTTTTATTTTTTTCAGAACGTAGCCTGCCATACATTATGTTTCTTTCTGTTAATGATTGGAAGTGCTATAACGATGGAAAACAGCAAGACGCATAGCGGAATTCAACAATCCATTCGAGATTCAATGGAAAAATTGATCATCAATTCATACGATAGTCGAGTTTCTCAAATTCTAAATTTGATACAAGAAGAAGTAAGAGTCTGAATTTTTGTCAATTTTTTATTAAATATATTAATAATAATATCCCAAATCACGAACCATAACCGTATTCAAGAATTTAGCATTCAAATTATTTGAAAAAATATCTTCTGCCCCCGTCCCCTTCCTCTATCTTATCTATTACCGACGTATTGTTGATTGCATCGATATCGTGGAATACATAACATTCTAATTTTAGCAGTGATAAGATTAGTTTTATATTGTTCATACTTACAGTTTTACGAATTTTATAAGTCTTCCATAACGGCATAACTGAAATTTTGTTTTTCTTTTTTAAGATCTGTCTGCTATCCAGACGAATATTGCACTTAGGTGCAAATGTATTAGGTATGTAATAAATGTGTGCTAATCCAGCACATCATAAGTTAAAAGTCTAAAAGTTTATAAATAGATACTATGTGATGTAATGAAAATGGAAAACTGAAGAGAAAAAATGAAAAGCTATGCACTCGAAAACATCTATGTTAAAAAGAAAAAAAAACTAAAAAAAAGTTTCTTTGACAATTCAACCATGAAAATATGACGATCCAGTGGTACATATAAAAGAGCTAGTGCCAACTGCTAAGATATTTCGCACGCGTGCGACCGTACGACGAAAAGTAAAAGGGTGTAATTAGCTCTTAAGCAGACATTGAGAAAAAAAGAGTCGTGAAAGTGTTAATTCAAGTGCTGAAATAGAGAATTGCTAGCAGAAGTGATGATGTACAGAAAAATGAAACGCGTGATTTTCATTTCAACAGTTGATTCCTCTGATGCAATGTACTTATATAACTTCATACGTTGACTGCTGTATATCTTTTGAACATTTTATTATGGCGCGATGGCGTTCATTTTATGGAGAAAAAAATAATGCGTAATTTTTTTTTCTAATGTAGGTAGATACCTATTAATAATCATAAAATATATAACTTTTCTTATACCGAGGAAAAGGAAGGTAATAAAATGGCAATTCGCCAAATCAATTTATTATTTTCTATTTGTGTGTAGCTTACTGGGTACAATCTTTTGTATAATAAGTATTATATATTTTATTTTGCAAGATCCCAAAACACGCCTATAAGTCTTTTTATTTTTTTACTTACATTATGAAGAGAAAAAAATTTTAGAAATGTGTATTGTACGAATACGTATAGAGGATATATACTGAGTAGCATTTGAATCAAAAGTTTTCTCGAAATTTAACGTTATTTAATATTAAAGTATTTTTCATCTACGAGAAAAACAATTGGTGAAATGACGCTGACGCAGAATTACATTTTGTAGCAAACAAAGTACACTTTTGGTTCTAACGAAATAAAAAGAGAACGAGAAATACTTCCTATTTTCCAAAAATATAGGATGCTCGTAAAAGGTTCAATTGGACTGTATTTATATATGCGTTTGGAATATAAATTGTTGATAAAAAATTTTATAAACGTTTTACCTAGAATTTGAATGCTAGTAAAAATATTTGCGATGATATATTTCTCATTATCTGCGAGTATATATTCATGAATCATAAACTAACTTACAAGCATGCAAGCCCTTATTGTAAGATTAGACTATGTGATGTTATGCTTCTTTTAATTGACCCATTGACGTGTTAGGATTAGGAAAAACATTCATTTTACTTTTATATACGTTACTTTCACTATTTTTTTTCTGTTGAAAATTCGTATGCGTAAGAATATTTATTTCTGAAATTAAATAAAGGTATTTCTTTCATGGTCAAAAAGAAAATATTTTTTATATAAAAAAAAAAATTCCAAATCAATTTTTACGCAAGTCTGGGTACTTAGTCCAGGTAGACATGTATTATCTACCTGTACCCTACCTATGTATGTTTTAGGCTGAATAATTGTTGAGTTCAAGCCCTAGGCAGGGGTTGATGTAGGATGCTGAGAGGACTGGGAATCACGAGGTCATTTATTACTCGGATCAAATCTCGGATCGTTGAGCAGAAAACTATCCGCATCACAGAAACAGATCATTTTGTAAAAATATGATTCGATTCGCGGATTATGGATCACACTTCAAAAACTGATCCGAACTCGGATCAATTTTCACGGATCTTTTTTCTAAAAAAAATGATCCGGATCGCAAAAATTCGAATCATCGGATTATTTTTTTCAAAACGTCATGCTGCAGTAATTTCCTGATCCAAGCTAATTTCAATTTTACGAGATTTTTTAGCCTCAAACAATAACCACATCATCGTGATCTAATCCTTCAGCACAAGCTACACTTTAAAAAATTGATCCGGAAAAGTAATAATCTCAGGAAAATGAATCGGATCAAATCACGCATCATACAAAAAATTGTATCCGAATCACATATCGCGGATCATTTTAACAATGGACTATCCAAAATGATCCGAATCACGGATCAAATCACAATTTTCTGATCCGAATCATGATCCGGATCATATTTTGATCCGAATATTCCGAACCCTGATGCTGAGCATCACCTAGAGCTGAGCTGGGCATCGCCTGGGAATTTTTCATCGAAGTAGCCAATTTTTACTGCTCAGTACTTTGTCTGGCGAAGTATTTCTGTAAACTAGATTCAAATGCTTGTACAAATTTGGTAACTCTGATTTTTCTTTTGAAGAACGATTATCAACGTAGTCCGAAAAATAAGGCAGTAGAGGTACTGGACCCCAGAACAGGTATGAATCAATTTAGAATTTTGGGAATAAGATCTCCCTTCTTTTTTAAGCCTATTTGCCCCCAAAAGATGAGATATTTCCAAAGGATGTTTATCCAGCATCCTCTGACATTTAGTCAGCATCTCTTACTACTTAATGCTGGCTATGAGCCTGGTTGAATCGATTTTTTTTTATTTGTTCATTTACTTTGAATTGAAAATCATAATTGTATGCATTGGATTCATTCGCGTGCTTGGAATGAGAATATAATTTTTCTGAATATTCTAGTCGGTAGTTCGAAGAAGTCTATGCATCTTTGAAGTAAAACTTTATGTTTCGTTTTTCATTTAATTTTGTAACGTTTACTTTTCGTGACATGTTCACAATGTTTGTTCACACATAATGACCACAAGTCACATTTCATTACATTTCATGTTGAAAAGTTAATACTGACGGTTTTAAGCTCAGAATTAAATTTTTTCCATTTGAACTCCACGAAAACGCTAGAAGTTCGATGTTTTTCTTAAACTTCACTAAATCTACCGGTTATAACGTCGCACGCGTCTTTTTTTTCGATCAAGTTTTAATTTACGTACCTACTTATTGGCCGGCTTCAACTAAAATGCATCGATATTCCTTGGACTGGTAATTCAAATAACGAGAATTAAAACATGAAGGTAGATATTACACTTGGTGATAATAATACGGTCCTGGTAATAAATAATATATTTTCTAGCCTGATTTTCTGCAACATATTGTCAATGAAAACTAGGCTATTACGGTCCATCGACCTACGATGGTGGATGAGGGAGAGGAAAATATCAATAAAATCCGTTTTGGGGTCCTAGAAGGCCGCTGACATTGAGACCTTTTTTTGGCCGTGTTAGATTTTTATTTTCATTTTTATGCTTTTCCCCCGAAATTAAAAATCATTCGCTCAGCTAGATACTGATCAAAATCTATCAAATTTGAAAAATAGGCCAGGATTTGCAGTGAATTTTACATTCTGAAGTGGGGATGACCTTGAGTCAAAATGTAATTACGACCAAATTTGAGGCATGGGGTACTGAGAGCCTGAAATCACAAAAAATGTTTCTTTTTGAACCGGTCGATAGACAATCCGAAGATGTATCAAAAATCCAAAAATCAGTCTCTGAGGTCAATTAGGAGGGGGGATATGAAGGGGTTCCCATTTTTTACTTTGAAAAGGGCTATTTCTCACCTATTCCCTTTAAAATTGAACTAGGAACCTAAAATTTGGTATACAGAATTGGTAGAGATTAGAATAGCACTTCTTGAAGGTCTCGATTTTTCAGCCTCATTTCACCCCCTCACAGTCTCAAAATTGTAGTTTTTTGGTAGGTTTTTCTCAAGTTTTGAGTTTGTTCCCGCATATCCCCTATCCCCCCCCCCATGGGGCTAGAAAGTTGAAATTTGGTATGTGGATGTAGTATAAATACTGGATATGCCTTTTGGTGGTGTCGACTTTTTAGCCCCATTGCAACCCTCCCTCTCCCTACTATTTCACGAAAATCAGGTTGAAAAATAATTTTTTTTTTTTTAGTAATTACACAAAATGTCTATTTTTCAACTTTGTACAACGTTGGTTGTTTTGTTATCTGACCAAGTTATAAAAAAATCATCCAAATTAGGATGAACCTTCAATCCTTGAAGCCATTTTGTTTTGAGTACCTACCAAAGAAGTAAGAACGGTTTTAATAGCTGTCCTATCTGGGCAACTATGAGTGCTTGATTAAACATTTTCAAATTCTAATGTTACGTATGTGATACTTGTATTGTTTTTGACTGGCTTTCGTTAAAATTGACTTCATGTTTTGCAAAAAAAAAAGTCCTTACCCATGGGTACCTTGAAAGTACTTATTACTTTATTTCAGATAAAAGTCGGGGGATACAAACATTTGGGATACAGTGTATCAATATGTATAGTTATGTACTTTTTAGGTTGTAAACGGCATCTTTCTAGCTTACCCTCCATTTACGTTACCATTCTCGTATTTTATTTTGAAAGCCAGGCCCTGTATGTAGTGGATGTTGCTATATATAAAGATTAGTAAAAATTAAATTTAATATTTAATCCGGAAACTTATCAAATTTGTAATAACGAGTCTAGAATCGATGTTATTGTTGCAGTCGGACAGATGAGTAAATCCTTGGTAGAAAGTTTAACACGCTATTTGTGGCTTTATTTCGTTACCGACGAACTATGGTAGCGATAAAAGGATCACTGTTAATATCAAAGTAGACGTTGAAATATACCGTTCACGTTTTCATATTATGTTTCGAGTAGATTGAAACTCGTGTAAAATTAAATTTCAAGGTCAGCGAAAAATTTATTGCTACGATGATGGTATACCGGATGAGGATTTATATCGTAACGAATTTTGTTCCTTGAAAATAAATAGGTAGAAATACTCGAAGGTGCAGCTCGCTTCAAAAACATGAATATGATCTTTGCGAGGGAAGAAAAAATTCTTACTTTTTTCATCAAATTGAGTAAATTTTTTCTCCGAAAGTATTCATAGCTAGCTGCGTGATATTCTCGTAGTTTTCTCAATGACATTGAATTTTTATCGGTACCTCTACGTTCGTACGTTTTGACATTTTAGCATTCTGCTGTGCACGCTGTTATCGTAATAGACTGTACCGTCTTTCGATCTTCCAGCCGTAGCTTTTTTCCTTTTTCTATTCAGTCCCATTTCGAAATCGTTCAACTTTCGTGAATTTCGTTATGCTCACTCGCATATGAATTCAAATCGGCTGTTGAACCTTTCTCTAACATAAGTATACACAGGTATTTCTTATTCGTTGTTTGATTATTTCGTTTCGATGTACTTACCTATACCTATCGAGTTACCTACCTGGTACAATCGACTAAGGGGATCACGATGGATTAGGTACAAATTTTGTATCGAAAATTCGACGTTTCGTACATAATCCCAATCATAAATAGGTTCTCCTGTAACCGTAAACATGTACTTCAGTTTTCTTGAAATTTATCTATAAAAAAAAAAAAATTTGTAGAGGTCAACACTGCCATAAATATATGTTGAAAAACCTCGCTGGAAATTCGTTAAATTTTTCGCTTGCCAGATTCTTTTTATTGATAAATCTAAATGAAATCAATTGTTCGTGAAATATTTTCGACCATAGATGATACGTTGATATTGATGAAAAATTAGTTGCGTTGAGAAAATATATTTCATTTTTACCCCTATATTAGTGAGGTGATATCTTATTGTATGGTGGGCAGAGGGGCCAAAATCTGCAAAGGCGGAGTCATAACAGTTTCGGAATCACCTCAAAAATATTTAGTAAAAATTTCAGCCCCCACTCAAATTTTTCAACTTGCAAAACTCACTTGAAGTTGGAAAATTTTTAAAAATTTTAAAAATATTAAATAAAGATTTTTTAATATTTTTTTTAAAAACAGAATTTTTATACATTTTTGAACTTAAAATGATCATTGTTGGGAAATTTTTACCATTTCTCCTTCTTTCAAGAGTTTTATGATTAAGACCCTAGTCAGGGGTAATAACAAAACATTTCCAGCGAAATAAATATATAGATATTCAAAAATATACGTAACAAATTGAACACAAGAACACGTTGTACGGATGAGCACATTAAAAACAAAGCAAGACGCTTTGAACTGAACCAGACCAGAAAGGGAATGAATGCTCATGTTTTGCGTTACCTATCAGCGCAACGAAATCCGAAGCCACAGTGTTACCACCTTGGCAAGGAGGGCCATCCCTTTCTGCCATATTTAAAAAAATGTCTTTTTTGCGTTTTTTATGATTTTCTGAAAAACCACAAAGGAAATTTTTTAGAGAAATGCCCCGTGAATTAGATCTTGGGCATCTATTTTAGATGATTAAGTGCAAAATTTCAATATTCTATCTCTCATAGACAATTTTTCAAAGGTGCTTAAGGAATGTTTTTTTCGTGTTTTTTCAAAAATTTTTCCACATTATTAAAAATTTTTTTTCAGTTAATTCTTGGTGAAATATACTCAGTACACTTAGCTTCGTCCATTTAAGATCTCTATTCGTACTTTTGCCCTTTTCAGGGGTTCTCAATTGGTATTCCAGCATACAAAAATACGGTATAAATGGATCAAAAAAAGAAAAAAAATGAAAACTTGCCTTTTGGAGTATAAAATAGATGAAATATGTCTGTTGTGAGGAAAGTTTTTTCGAAAAATCATTTTTCTCAATTTTCAACAAATTTATTTGAATAGAAAATTAAGGAACATTTCCTTTCAGGGAAAAATTCTAGATCATGGAAATTTAATATATCCATATCCAAAACGTACACCACTAACTCACCGATACCTTTCACATTTATTCAATTTAAACACTTCAACTTAAAATGCAGAAATTATTGTTGTATCCTAAATAAATTAATTAATGTATCTTCTTTGATTTTTCAATTTTTTTAAATTAATTTCTTTAATGTTTACAGTTTTTTAATTTTATTAATTTTTTATTTTCCCCAATTTTTTAATTTTTACCTATTTTTTTATTATGTGTTTATTTATTTATTTATTTAGTTAGGATACAGCTCTGGCATTTAACAAAACAAAAAAAAAAAATTTAATTATTTCAATTTTTAATAGTTTTTTGTTTTTTAATTTTTTTAAATCCGACATCCATGTAAACATTTTAACATTAAGAGCAAAAATCATATTGTTAATGAAAACCAAGCTATTACAGTCTATCGACTAACGGCGATTGAGGAGGGGGTATATCAACAAAATCCGTTTTGGGGTCCTAGAAGACCATTAAGACGATTTTTAGCCGCGCCAGATATTAATTTTATTTTTTTTTCTCGAACATTAAAATTATTTACTTCGCTTGATACCGACCAAAATCGCTCCAATTCGGTCAATTGGCTCCGTTTGGCGGCGGATTAGATATATACATACATATATTAGTGGGGATAAACTTGGTTTAAAATTCAGTTATGCCACAATTTGAGGAAGGTAGTGCTGAAGGATCAAAAGCACAAAAATTGCCTTTTTTAAGCCAATTGATGGAGAATCAAAAGTTGTATAACATTACCAAAAATCAGCCTCCCATGTCAATTAGCAGGGGAGATATGGGGTTTTTCCCCTTTGTGACCTTGGAAATGGGCTGTTCCTCCCCTATCTCCTCACCAAATGAGCTAGAAACTTGAAATTAGCTATGTGCATTTAGTAGGGGCCCTAGATGTGCTTTTTCGGGGTCTCGACTTTTCAGTCCCATTTTACCCCTTCAACGATCCAAATATATGGTTTTTTGTTCGTTTTTTCTTCTTTTTTAAGTTAGTTCCTCGCATAAGTCTTCTCGAAATTGAGCCAGGAAGTTGAAATTTGGTATGTCCCGTCTGTAGGGACCCTTGATGTGCCTTTTGGCGGTTTCGACTTTTTTGTCCCATTGAACCCTTCCTACGCGCAATGCTGATTAGGAAAAAAACATCGCAAAGCAATGCTTTCTCATGATTTTTAACATGTCAAGAAAATCAGACTAAAAAAACATCACAAAGTAATCCTTTTTTTATTTAAAAAAAATTTAATTGAATATCCACGTCAATATTTTACCATTAAGTGCAAAAGTCATCAATTTTTTTAATTTTTTTAATTTTAATAATTTTTTAAATAACATTTCAACATTAAATGCAAAAATTAGAAACGCCACACTTTCAAAAAAAGACCCCAGCGCAAAGACATATCTATGTCAATGTGACTGGAAAAATGTTTGTGGGGAATAAAATTGAAATATTGCACCTAATCATCTAAATTTCAGGAGGGATTTTCTCAAAAAAATTTCTTTCACGGGTTTTCAGACAATTATAAATAAATGCAAAAAGTTACATTTTTTAAAAACCCCCGAAAAAAGAGAAATTACAAAAATTTCCCAACAATTATCATTTTGTGCTCAAATAAGTATAAAAATTCCATTTTTTTTTTTGCTAGTCTAAAAAGTTGACTTGGTGAGTTGAAACTTTTACCACATCGTTTTGAGATCGTTTCGCAACCATTGTGACCCGGCCGTTTGCAGATTTCCAAAAAAAAAAAAAAAAAAAAAAAACAGCAAAATTTGATCCACCCTAGTAGGCACGTGTGTAAGTATAGTATTGTTTCATGGGTTAGTCTTAGTCGTATTTTAGTGTTGGTAGAAATAAAACGAAGACAACGAAGTAAACTGAAATCCTATAGTTTGCACAAGATATTTTATTGTAAAAGTTATTCTACATACGCATTTGTAAAGTGTGTAGCTCGTACATGTGTGACTGTGTACCTCCAGGTACCTAGTGTGTAGCTTGAATGCTAGTGCAGGAGAAAAAAAAACCGTACCCCCTAGAGCTTATCAAAAACGAAAATAACTTTTCAGTTAATGTTTATTAGGTTTTATGGTGGTAGATATACTTAGGAAATTTGAATCTGCATTTTCCGAACGATATATTTTTCTCATAGATTTGATCCTCTTTTTTCGCTCACGTATGAAATAAGTTGCAGAATTTTATCCGGCGTATTGCGAACAATCCTTTTATAGTACTACTAAGTCGAAGATTTAGAATAAGGTTTTTGAAAATTGGTACATTGTAAAATTAAAACGAGTTCGTGCTCGTTTGCCAAGCGAACGAGTTAAAATAAACGGTTTGTGTTTTTTCGCGTGAAATGTAAAAATTTAAGATAGGTACCTATCGGAAAATTAGGTTTACTCGCTTTTTACCCTTTTGAACGAGATGCGAGATGCGAGATGCGAGTTGGTATAACACCACTGTATACGTAAACTGACGCGTGTATTATTCTGTTGCACTTTTGAGCAACAGAACGAAAATTATGATTTTAATCAACTTTTACGGCATTGAACGTGAAATTTTGTCAACACTGGAAATCGTTTCAAGCGGCAAAACACTTTTATAAAAAGTAATCTTGTTCCATTTTAATAAAGTTGGTTTTATTTGTGTTATTTCGATTGCGCATTCCCTTATTATTATAAAGTTTTTGAAAACAAAAACTAGACGTGGTACCACATACTTAACGCCTAACTTTATTCAAACTTTTAAACTTTATTTAATTAAACTTTCTGTGTATCTCTCATTGTCTTATTTACATAAACATTCGGTTCTATTGAAATTACCAGCGAAATAATGTTGTTTTCAAAGTTCATGAATATATATCGGAAAATATAAATTATTTTCTGCCATATTAAGTGTACGGAAGAAAAAAATTATGGCTATGCTGCAATCCGATGAAACGTATATTTTAATTCGTGAATTATTCGTTGTTGGCGTAAATATTATAGTTCCTTCTTGTGTTAAGTTCAAGACAAGTTTACTCATTGTAGATTCGTATTTTGTATTTTATCTTTTGAATGAATGCGTGAAATATAGTTGGTACAGTGAAAGTACTGCGTTCTCATACTCGAATTGTAGAAAAATATTATAGCATAAAAATGAAAATCGCTCAGAAAGCATAGCCGAGTAAGAATGGCGATTCGGTCATCGGCTACGGCTCCGATTTCAAAATATTTTGCAGAAGTTGGTCTCCAACCTTAAATTTGTGTTCAACCATATTTGAGATTTGAGCTGAAAAAAATATTTCAACAAAACAATGGCGAGCTGTTGCGAAAAAGTCAGCCAGATGAGCCACTAGGTTCATTTAAATGGCCGGGCCTTTTTGCATCCGTCTGTTAATCCGTGTTTACTTGAAATAAGATAATAGTCCAAATAAGTGAACATTGAAAAAAATGTTTAATTGAAAGAAAAATTTTTTCAATTTGTGTTCGCCTAATACAACAGCAGTAGTCCACAAAAAAATAAAACGAAACAAAAAATTATGAGGACATTTTTGAATTAATTCAAAATACCTCAAATAAGTGGTCCTATGGAAAACAAACTTCGATCTTGAAGAGGAAAATTTTTAGCCTGATTTTTTTACATCATATTGTCAATGAAAACCAAGCTATTACGATTTATCGAGCTATAGTGCATGAGGGGGGAGTGAGGGATATCAACAAAATCCGTTTTGGGGCCCTAGAAGGCCATTGCCATTGAGACCATTTTTTGGTCATGTAAGATATTTTTTTTCTTCCCGCAATACTAAAATCATTTACTCTGCTCGATACTGACTAAAATCGCTCTAATTCGGTAAATAGGCTCAATTTGGCGACAGATTAGATATATATGAGTGGGATCAAACCTGGGTCAAAATTTAGTTTTACCCAAATTTGGGAGGAGGTGGTGCTAAGGTACCAAAACGGCAAAAATTGTTCCTTTTTGAGTCAATCAACAGAGAATCTTAAGTTACATAACATACCCTTAAATCAGCATCTTGGGTTACTTAGGAGGGGAGATATATAGGGGTTTCCTCTCTTTTACCTTGAAAATATGCTGTTTCTTCTCTACCTTCGCTCCAAATTGAGCTACAAGGTTGAAGTTTGATATGTAGATTTAATAGGTATAGCTCTTAGATGTGCCTTTTAGGGGTTTCGACTTTTCAGCCTCATTGCACCCCCTTAAACCTCCGAAAATGTGGTTTTTTGGGCGAGCTTTCTTATTTTTTAATTTTACTCCTCTCATACAATTTTTTTCTTAATTTTTTAGCTTATTTTTTTTGTGAACTTCAATGAACTACGACTATTGTTTCAAGTAAGCACCAATTAAGATGGTCGGTTTTTAATATCGAAAGATGTTTCATAACGTATTCTGGAAAAATCGTCACCAATTGACCGTCAACGATTTTTATGGCTTGCAATGACATCAGTGGACTTATTTTATGAAGGATTGATTTTATGATTTTGAGCTGAAATGTTAAGAGAAATTAGAGATATGACATCAGTGGACTTATTTTATGATTTTGAGTTGAAATATTGAGGTAAATTAGAGATTTGATTGGTGGGCCATCAACAATGTGACGTTATCATTGGACTGACTTCAGTAGATAGATTTTTATGGCCTAGAATGACATCAGTGGGCTCATTTTATGAAGGATTGATTTTATGATTTTAAGTTGAAATGTTGAAGAAAATTAGAAATGTTTGAAGTTGATTCATCAAAATAGTGGACTTTGAGCTTAAATCGATTTTATGATTTTGAGTTATAAAGTCGGTATCCGTTGACCTGCCAACAGTTGACCTTGACTCTGCACTGACTTCATGATTATAAGTTGAGATTGACCCGTCAACAGTTGACGTTAAGCTCGGATTTATTTTATGATTTGGAGTTGAAATGTCGTCATCGGTTATCCCGGCAACAGTTAAGCTTGAACCTGAATTAATTTTAACATTTCAAATCGAAATGTCGAGAATGATTAGTTGACCTTGATCACAATTGGTTTTATGACTTTAAGTTTAAATGTTGAGGAAGTTGACCTTGACGCTGGATTGACTTCATGATTTTAAATTGAAAATTAAGGAAAGTTAAAGAAAGGGTAATTACGCAATGGTCGATTATAAATTCTTTATGCACTTTGGAAACCGATGAAATATCAACTCAGGATTTTCCCTGCATGAATTTTTGCAATTGATGTAGAAACATCTGATTCCAGATTTAGTCTTGTTGAAATAAACGTACCATATGAACTACAATTATTTCTGCACATAAATTAAAAGTTTAATAACTGAGCTAGACATCAGTTAACATCATGAATTCTGATATTATCGATGAATGAATTTTCAAAGTCAAGGAAATGATTTCTATGCTTTTTTTACCTAAGTATAAGAAATGAATGAATACTCTTTTATAATAGATGGAGGGTGGAGAAAAATGAAGAAATCTAACAATTGACATACATGGGTAGTGAGCTTCTCTGAAGAAATCATTGTCTGGTTCAACCAATTTCACTCACGAATATATTTTTTAAAAGTAACGCTACCCTTAGGACACACTATGAACTATCTTTTAAGCGGAGAAATATCCCCGTAAGATTAGTTATCTATGTATGTTTAATCTATGTTTACACTTATCAACGTAGTTTACATTTTTTTGATTCGTTGGTTGCTGAGTAATCGATCTGTCAGATTCTGACTATTACACAAAACTTTTGAAAATTTATGATTGGTGAGATTTTTTCTACTTTACTTTCATTCTTAAACATTCTTTTAATGAAAAAAAAAAAAACTATTTCGCTGCAAAGTAGATTTATTCAATTTTCGACGCTCGCTGTGGAGCAACCTCGCATATTTTTTTTCATTAGATTTTGAAAATTGTAATTACGCTGTCTGGTTTTTGTAGCTGTGTGAATTCACTGGCGACGTTACCGCACTTCATCAAATGCGATGTGAACAATTATTGGGTAGGCTACTTGAAATTCTAGTGAATAGAAACGTCTATAGTGAATGAATTTTGTTTGGAAAAAACCTTTATAAGAACGAGCTGTGTAGTGGAATGAATATCAAATCCATTAGGATGTTTTAAAAGTATAGCTATGCAATACTTATCGATAAACAGCTTATAAAACATTCTGATTTAAACGTTTGAAAGCTGAATTTTACGTATAAGTACTTAGTAAAAATCTCGTACCTTACCTAGTTTACCTACCTTTACCTATAGCTGACTGTCATGCGTACATTTGTGTGGAACCTGTGGATGTAGATGGTAATGATAGTGCATAGGAGTTGGATACTGCTACCTTTACAGTACACGTACAACTATTCAACCAATATCTTTTTTACGTTCACTCGCATTCACATTCACATTTGAAAATTCATGAAAAATGTACGTTTGCTATTTTCTCGATACTTACTCGTCAAGCATAATAAATGTACCTAGTACATATAATACCGTACATGTTTTTAGTCATTTAGCAAGATTGCGTGTAGCAGTGGAAATTTCGTACGAAAAAATGAATTATTTGCGATCAGGGCTGCGGAAAGCAGCTGTTGACTTGTTATATGACGGTTTATCTGATGCATTTGACGAATATTTCACAGGTGGGTTGTTGCGGAGCAGACGGACCGAACGATTATCTAGCGCTGAAGAAACCTCTGCCGAACGAATGTCGAGATACGGTTACGGGCAATGCGTATTTTCACGGTTGCACGGATGAAATTACTTGGTTTTTAGAAGATAAATCCTCTTGGCTGACTGGAATCGCATTTACTTTAGGCTTCCTCCATGTGAGTATATCAGATTAACTGACAAAGTCGGATTACGAGTAAACTCTTTTTCTGCCAACGAACAACGAACAGCGTAAAAAAATTAACGTTTTGTTTCTTACGCGCTTCTGCGCGTTCAATTAAGATAAATTTAAGCTTTGAAAAGTTAGCGTGCAGTTTCAACTTTTTTCAGCTCGAATGCAATCGCTATTCGGTACTGGTCGATAAGAAATTCATTTGTTTGAGTCGCCGGATACATAAATAAGTATCTACGTACAATCTCTGTACCGCGATACATTTTGAACTAGTACGTCATGCCGATGTCGTACCTCTACCTACTTCGATACTATTGCAAGCATCGAATCGTATTAATCTAACTCGTTCTGCTCAGTTAATCCGAAGTTTTGTAGTTTTATTTCTGCTTTATCTTTCAATTTTTTTCTAATCGGATTATCTATATAGGTTACCCACCCCCCTCGCCCCGCGCCTTTAATACCTGTTACCTACACAACTGGATCAAAAGTCTAAATCGAGATCTATGTGAGAATAGACGAAAATTTCATAAATTTCCCAACAGCAATTCCTAGCCTAACTACTTACACATACGCAATGTAATTCGTGTAGGGGAAAATCACGATTTAATAACTTCTTATCGCTGCTGTTGTTTTTTTTTTTTTCTTCAAAAATATGAATTATGAACCTAAGTATAAAAAGATATTTCATTTTTTTTTCGCTGCGAAAAATAAAAAGAAAACGAAGAAAAGAATATGGCATAAATAACAAGAAAAAAAATACAATAAAAAAAGCTTTATTCCGTTTGTCCTTTTGTGTTGGGATTTTCATATGCATAATATGCAAATATACGGAGAAATAAAACTTTACCCTTAAGCTAGTGTGAGTCTTTGGTAAGGGGATACGAAAAATACAAGAATCCCATTTGTTTCTCTTTGACGATATTTTCGTAGAAATAATCACGTTGAAGTGTTCATATCGCGTATTAATGTGCTTGGAACAAGAAAAAGAAACGTTTCAACTATTCCAGCTCGAATGTTTGGCTTCGCTATGAAGATTGATATTTGAAAATTTGAAAATTTGAAAAAGCACTTCACATTAACAATACATATTCGGTTCTGTTCTCGTATTTGAAAATTAATCGAAATATTTTATATTCCGGGCATTTGGAAAAATTTTCCAACATTCATTCTGCGCTATCAACGAAAATTGTTGAAAATTTTTCTATCAAGGAAATGATCACATGAATGATCAAGTGAATATTCAACAAGTAGGTATAATCTAGATCTTGGTACTTTTGTTAAATCAGAAGACAGTTTTGAAAACTGGCTGCAACAAAATGCTTATCAACGAAGTATCATGAAATTTTATTGCAAAAAACTCTAATCAAATATGTAGTGAATTACTGATACGTCAACTTTCAGTTTCTATCATCGAAATTTTTCTGTTGTAAAAGACGAGGAAAACTCGAAGAGTAAGTACCTAGTTTAATGAACGTGTAAGCACGTGCGATAATTTATATCAACCACGATGCTGATTTTGAAATTGTGAATGGTTTCGATGATGTTGGATGTTGGATGCGTTACGTTATTATGGATGAATTTTACCAACTTACATGTTTATAAAGCGTGTATGGAAAAGTTGAAAGTTAGTCGAGTTGTTATTAGAGTTCATTGTTGAAGCTTGTCTTTCATTTTTTAGCGAGCAAGTTTTCAAAAACATCTGTGGTTGGCGTTCTCTTCTTATGTGGAGATATGTAATGTAACTTTTATAGTACCGTACGCCGAAAGGTTTGAGAGTTCGATAACGAAGAAACAAGTACCAGTGATGGAGTGTTCGTGTGAAACGTCGAAAAAATTTAACTAATTTTTCATCCTTTTATGTACTTGCAAGTCTACAGCTACCTTCTGACTATGGATTGTAATTTTAAAAAATTATGCGTACAGAGAATTTTCAAAGATAGGTAATGTGAAAGTATAAAAGACATTCATTACGGAGACAAGAATATTCGCATTTTTTATGTTTTCAAAATCACGATAAATGGCTTCATTTATTACATTTTTGAAAAAAAAAAAAAAAAAAAGTAAAAGAATGTCGAAATTTTTATACCAATAAATTTACCAAATGCAATGCTTATTAAAGAATCGACGTTTCCATTTTAGCGGACTATCTAAAATTTTGGTTTGAGAGAAATATGTTTTTTAAAAAGTAGGTATATATTCGAAGCCATTCTCTCATATTTTTAGAAAAATTATGGCAATGGTCTCCTTCTCTCTTCTCCCCTGCCTCCATTCAATGTGACATGGGTCACTGCGAATAAATATTGACCAATCACTCATTCATTTTTTTGACGTTAATATTACTTATGTTTCATAATTTACATATCTTATTCGAAAATATAAAATATCGTTTGAGCTTTTTCCACATCTGTAGCAGTCCGAGACGAGATGGGAGGTTGAAATTTTTTAAAAATCAAACATAAATTATATTCTAACCGAAGCAAAAATGGAAACAGCATTGCCGAGTAAGAATGGGTGGCTGGGATTTTCAGACAATCTAATGGAAGTTGGCCCTTATGGTCTGAAAATTCGCTGGTAAAAATTTTGGTCCCCTACTTCACTCCTACGCTCAATATCATCCTAAATTTGTTCGAAATACGAGTGTAGCTTATAAATTTTTATGATCTTCAATTCGTAATTGAAAATTTTCAAACTTATAAGGTTAATGGACCATATCAACGGTCATCTCTGGAAATTTTCTCAGATTTTTTCCATTATCTTTTCATCATGTAACGCGAATTTTTAAATTTCAAAACCAAATATCTACATGTTGTTGAAAAAAAAAATATTACGGAGTAGAGAACTTTTTTTTCAGATTTTTTTCTGCTGTAAGGCACCTAAAAAAATGCAAAAAGCCGTAATTTTTATTTATTTTGTCAGTTTAAAATATGTAGTTATTTCCACCTGAAAATTTTTTGTACCTTGAAATATGTTCTATTAATGGATTTATTTACTTTTGATTGTGGCCATTTTTACACAAATTTATTCATTTTTATGGTATTTGGTTATTTTTTCTTTCGAAGACATTGTTGGACAATTATAAAGTTCAAAGTACTCACACAAAAAAATTAAGCTTAAATTCGTGTTCAGTGGGTCAAATTACCCCCAATTCGATACTTTATGCAATAATTTAAAGTCACATAACTGATAGGTTCTCACAAATTAAGACAAAAATTGCTCTTTGAAAATTAGAGTAAAATGAAAGCCAATAGTGTTCATATCGTGGTGATCAGTCTCTCTGATTATGAATTTAAGGTTAGTTTTTTTTGTGCAAATGCTTTGAATTTTGTAACTGTCCAACGATGTTTTCGAAAGAAAAAATAACCAAAAATCATAAAAATGAATAAATTTGTGTAAAAATGGTGTCGAGCTGGCAAAATGAATGAGAAGGATGGTTTTTTGCTTTTTTGAAGGTCATTTTCCACCAAAAAAAAAATTCTGAAAAAATATATGCTGTGGATATGAGTCTACTACGTAATGCATATTTTTTAGTTATTCCAGGTCTATAGGTATTCATTTCTGAAAATTAGAAATGTGCGTTTCGTGAAGAAAAGATAATCGAAAAAATTTGAAAAAATTTCCAGGCTTGACCGTTGCTGTGATCCATCATCCCTTCAAACTTGAAAAAATTCGGTCGAGAATTATAGAATACGAACATTTTTAAGCTAAATTTGAATTCAAACACATTAAGGGCAATATACTGGGTAGGGGTGAGGTAGGGGTCAAACATTTCACTAGTAAATGCTTAGACTTCAGGGACCAGCTTCCACCAGATATATAGTTTGAAAATCCTAGCCACGGACCAATTCACCCTTTCTCACCCGATTATGTTCTTTTGTAAAAAAAAATATCACATTTTTTAACTATTTCTCTGAAAAAATTTTTTCGTAAAAATAGTAATTTTATGGAAAAATTTATTCAGTTTTTTGTATTTTCTTTGAATTAGTTCAACATTTAAAAAAGAAACAGGTTTTTGTTAAAATTTATATTTCCATAAAAATCCATATTTTTTTTTAAAAAACACAAAAAATTATAACATGAAATTTGTTTCCAAAATCGCTTAACAACTTGAAAAAAATGTAATCATGCCAAATGGGCTGGGGGCTGGGGAGTATCTCATTGCTTCAAGAAAAATTTCCCAATTAGATTAGTTCCTTCAATCTAAAAAATATAAGAAAAAAATAATTATGATAATAAATTAATAATTATAATATTTTTTTAAAAGAAAACTGATAATTCCATCGAGCTTTGTTAGAGCTTCTAAATCGTATTTCATGACGCACAAATAAAATACGTAGTATGAGTAAATATAGTTTTTTTTTCCTATGTAAATGATAACACAATTATATTCCCGTAGAAGGAAAAAAAATCAAGTAGTAGAGTAAGAGGACTTGAAAGATATTATCTCGATTAATGAAAGTCGATTAAATTCTGACGTATTAATAGCGTCGATGAATTGCAAAATTTTGAAAACTTTTCAAAGCACAAAATTAATAATGGGTTTTTACTTTGTATCGGTTGGAAAATTATACTTCTGAAAAATAACTTTGATAAAATTAAATTGCAACTCAGACGAGATCTTAAGATTGCAATTCGAAAATTTTTTATCGCTTATTTTCGGGTTGGAATTTGACAAATGTGGCACAAAGTAAAGCAATCTACTAAATAACCAATATAAATAAAATTACCCTATAAATAATCGATTTATTAATAAGAACTAAGAACGGCCGTAGTGTCTCTTCTGCAATAGTAATAATAATTCCAGCGTATTTTCCAATTGCTATCTACTGAGAAAAAAAAAAAAAGTCAAACCATTTCTGCAGAAGGGTCATCATAAAGCAGAAGAAATAAAACGAAATTCCACATCGGCGGTCCTTCGTTCCAATCAAAATAGAAGTACAAAAAAACACACACACACCCACACTAACGTATTGCAGCAATGAAAAACATTGAATTTTTTCGAATGTTGTACTTTACGACGACGCCTTCAACCCTATAAGTTTAAAAATGTGTATAAGAGCGAATAGACATTTGAACGGGAGAACTTTGTGGCCCGATGTCATGCTGGATAAAAAGGACTTTGCGACGAAACAGCCATAATATAGATTTCGGCATTTTTGGTAATATCATCGGTAAACGCGGGGCACTGTACGTTGGCGTGGCGTATTTTTATTTGTGTCATTTTTCATTTTGTAGTGCTTTTTATGTGAGAATGGAAACGCTATTTTTGCAAATGTTACCCTCGTTCGACGATAATTTTGGTATTATTACTTTTTCTTATTCTTCGTTTAAAGGTTTAAACCTCAACTTTTGCAATACCCGCCTCGCCTTTTTTTCCCCCAATAATAATTAGTGATGGTAGAATAATGCGCTTCGTTTTCTGATATCTGTTTTGCGCATGCGTATATGCGAGTCGATACACGTACAATTTTTAATCAAAAAAATGACATTCTTGCGTTGTAGGTACTTATAGTTTTCTGCTTATTTGATGGGAAATAGTCAAGTATCTATTTATTACAAAATAAAATGAAAAAACATTACTTTACGATGTTTTTTTCTAATTTTCATGAGATATAATCATAAGAGAAGGGTTCAAAGAAACTGAAAAGTCAAAACCCTCAAAAGGCACATCAAGAAACCCTACTAAATCTGCATACTAAATTTCAACTTTCTAGCTCAATGTGGAGGGGAGTTATGTGAGGAACAGAAAATCGACCAAAAAAACGCATCTTTGGAACTATGAGGAGGTGCAATGAAGCTGAAAAGTTGAGACCCCTAAAAGGCATATCTATAGCTTTTACAAAGTCCACATAGCAAATTTTAACTTCTTAGCTCAATTTGGTGGGGAGATAAAGGAGGAACAGCGCTTTTTCAAGTTTAAAAAGTAGAAAAACCCTCATATCTCTCTTCCTGAATGATGTAGGAGGTTGATTTTTGGATAAGTTATACAACTTTACATTCTATATCGATTGGCTCAAAAGGGAACAATTTTTATGTTTTTAGCCTCTTAGCACCTCCTCCCCAAAATTTGGGCACTATTGAATTTTAATCCAAGGTCATTGTCCTTCATATGCATATATTTAATGTACCGCCAAACTGAGCAGATTGACCGAATTGGAGCGATTTTTGTCTGAATCGAGCAGAGTAAATGATTTTAGTCATGGAAGGGGAGGGATAAAAAATTAATATCTGATATGTCCAAAAATGGAAGTAATGGTTTTCTAGGACCCCAAAACGGATTTTGTAGATCCCCCCCCCCCATCTGCCGTAGTTCGATAGACTGTAATAGCATGGTTTTCATTAACAGTACGACGTAGAAAATCAGGCTAAAAATTATTTACTCCGCTCAATACTTACCAATCTCGCTACCTGCTTCACTGTGATAATATTTCACGAAAATCAAGCTGAAGAAGCGTCGCAATTTCGATGCTTTATGTCTTCTTTTTTACTTTTGTTTTCTCAGATGTTTTATGTGCCTTACAAATAGAATCTTAGTAAATTTTAAATCTTCGTGAAATCTTTCCTAAAACGAAAACTAAATTTGAATGGTTTTGATTGCATTGTACCTAACATAGGTATTCGTTTTATGATGAATGATGAAATTCTAATCAAGAACATTCGATGATATGTTGATGAGAGGTTTCAATTTAGGTACATGACGTTGACGCTATAGATGACAAATAATCTGCTATTTGAATTTCGAGTTCAAAACATCGCCATACTCGACTAGTTAGTTGTTGGATATATTGTGTATGATGTGTACTACGAGCATACCGGTACTCCAGGGAAAAGTGACACGTAATTGTTATATGTAGTTGTTTTAATTTTCTACTCCGGTTAATATATTCATTCTTGCAAAATAATACATAGACCTGCACCGTTCGGAATCCCGCAAAAAATATGTTAAGTCCAGATTAATGTTTTCGTCGAGTTTTTTTTTTCTCGTTCAATTTGAGTCGTAGCGTATTCTGTACGTTTATTTTTAATATGTGGCATTTTGCAAAATAAAAATTTCGTTCTCAACTACTCGACGTAATGTACAGTCCAATTATTTTGCATATTTTTGCAGAGGATTTGCAATTAAATAAAAAATGTAGATGAATTCTAGGTGTCGGACGAAATTCTTGAATAAATTAAACCTTTTGCGTCAGTTGAAGTAGCATCTTTTCTTTTTTCGCTGTTCGGTTTTGGCATAAAGCCTGCTGTGTGCTCAGCTGCAGGGTAAAAAATAAGCATAAACATTACGGCGACAAAGTTAATTTTCTGCATTAATAGTAAATCCTTGGGGGCTGGAGAATCAGAAATTTAAAGTAAAAGATTCCTTCCGCCTACGCCAAACCATGGCAAGTATGGCCGGGCGAGATGAAAGTTTCGTAGCTAGTTGCATTTTCTATCCGCAGCATGTTCGATCAACAGTTATACGAGTAATTTGAAAACTAGCCGCAAATCTACATAACTTGCATATGTTCTTTTCTCTATCTATTCAATACATGTACTTATATGAACATAATAACGATACGATAACGTATACGTATAGAAAATTAAATGCACACTTTTTAAAAGGTCGAGTACAAAGAAGAGCAATTCACATTATTTGTTTTGCGATTATACAGAGTCAAGTCCTATTAAAAAATCACTCCTTGTGTATCGTCGAAAGCATGAAAATAACGTTGCTTGAAAAACGAAGAAAAAGAGGGGAATCTTCTTTGTAAATGTTATCAGCTTGTATCAGTTTACCCAACTTTTCTAGCTGTTTTGTTGTTAGTTTTTCTTTTTGTTTTTTTGTTGCGTTTTTTTTCATGCTATAAAAGTTGGCGAAAAAATAAAGCTATAACTTTAGAAAACGAACAAGATGCTGAACTCGGCGATTAACGTTACATCCGTAGGAAGCTAATTAAAAAAGTATAATTTGGTAGGTATTTGTATAAAAGTTAAAGGCATTTTTATCGCAGACAACTTGATCAATTTGTCAAAATGAAAAATTAACGAAAATTTAACCCCACGATCTAATTGCTAGATACGAGCAACATTTGTTGAAAAAAAAAAAAAAAAAAAAAAGTTAATGGTAAGTTAAAAGTAAGGGCATACTAAGAAAAGAATAAGGGTCTGCTAAATGTTAACAAGTTTCGGCATTTTGCGAAAAATTAGTAGAGAAAAATCCGTACGATGGAGGATAAATTGGCCAAAGCGTAATTAAATTTCCAATAATGTGGTTTTTCACATGATGCTGTTATATATTTTTGCTACATGGTTCATATAAGGGTTATGTGAGAATCGTGAAAAATCGTCTAACACTTACTTGAACTAAATTTGTCTAATAGACAGATTTTTTTCAATCTGTGTCCTTACTGTATACTAGATAGGTACCAGTGGCGTAGCTAGAAACGCCTCATAGAGGTAGTTTAAAACTTTTTTGAATGGTCAGATCAGAAACTATTTTTTTTTTTTTGAAATTTGTAAGTAGTGTATAAAAATTTTCTCGGCCTCAACTTGAAAAAAAAGTGTAGGGTAATAAGTATAACGAAGCAAAATTTTTAAAAACTAATTTTTTAACAACCAAAAATGCATTTTTCAAATTTCTATGGTAAAAAATGAAGGGGTTTTAGGGCTTTAGTTTCAAATGTTGAGTAATTATAGGATAGAAATGAGCAATTTTTAATTTTCCAATTTCAAATGTGAAGGGGCGGGAGTTTGGTCCAGTTAAACATGTATGTAAATTGTTGTAAATAATGTACGTCTACAGGGTGAATCAATTTTTGTGAATGGAAAATTGACAACGGATAGACAAGTATCTGTGGTATGAACGAGGTTTTATGAATTTTTTTTCTCTGAAAATATGAGGTCATTTTCAAAAATTTTCAACTTTCCATCAAAAATTCTGAAGACGTCCGCTATGGGTCAAAGTGTAACTTATATAGCGTATTATTTCAAGTGAAAAAATTGAAAGTCAAGGTTGAGCAGTTTGTGTTCAGATATCTTGAACAATGTAAAAAAAAAACGCAAAAATTTTGCAAAAAAAAATTCAAATTTTTGCTCTCAACTTTCGAAAAAGGTGGTATAAGTATCAAATTCGAAAACTTTTCTTGAGGTAATGATATACTCCCCACCACTTGGTATGATTATATTTACTCCCAGGTTGTCGAAAATTTTGAGGAAAAAATTTATGTTACAATTTTTTTTTCTTTTTTTAAATTTATAGAAATATAACTTTTAGCAAAGATCCGTTTTTGCTGAAATATTGAACTAATTCAAAGAAAATACCCAAAATTTAAAAGATTTCTTAATAAGGTTACTTTCTTGGAAATAGTATAAAATTTCATAATGGTATTTGTTTCCAAAATTTCTTAACAACATGAAGGAAATATAATCATGCTAAGCGGTGGAAGATACCTTATTACTTCAAAAATTTAAGCACTTCTTTTTCAGGGAAGAATTCTAGATTATAGATATGTATCATGTCCATGTCAACATTTTAAATGCAAAAATCATTCATATTCCTCTTTCATCCGGAGTTTCGATTAAAAACTTCAAATCAAAAACGCTTTTCTTCAATCCATCTTGAAGTTTGATTTCATTATTACATAACAAAATAAAAATTATACCTATCATCACAAGTTTTTATCAAACACTTCAAACCAAAAATCAAAAACTTTTTCGTTATTTAATTTTTTTCAATTTTAAATTTTTAAATTTTTTTAATATGTTTAAATTTTTATATTTTTAAATATTTTTTATGTTTGTTATTTTTCAATTTTTCCATTTTTTAATTTTTCAATTTCTTTGTTTTTTGATTTTTTGATTATTTTTATTTCAACTTTTTTGATTTTTAATTTTTTTAGTAGGAAGTCCTTGTCAACATTTTAACATAAGGTACAAAAGTCATTCATAATCATCTTTCGTCGCGAGTTTTGGGTTCAAAAATTCAAATCCAAATCTCATATCAAAAATGACACGTTTTCAGAAAATGACTCCCAGCCCTAAGACATATCCATGTCAAAAAAATTTCTAAACGGATATTTATTAGAACTTTTTCAGAAAGTCAAGGGCAAGAATTTGAATTTTTTTGACTAAATTTTTGTGTTTTTTAATATCTTACGAACACCACTCGACTTTCGCTTTTAATTTTTTTTAATGAGAGTAGTACACCATATACGTTACACTTCTTTGGGGTAAAAAATGAAAATTTTTTTAAAAATGACCTCAGATTTTCAAGGAAGAAAAATGTCAGATCCGTGTATCCTTGTCCTTGCAATGATTAGGCTAGGCAAAACATTATACATACGTCTAACTTGAATTGCTTTACTAGTGCTATGAAGAAAGTTCCATTGAAGCAAAACACCCTGCATACATATAGAATACTTTTGAATTGTAATCTGCATAACCAACTCGTATGTACGTATCTAGATCTACAATTGCGTGTAATCAAATGAAAAAAGAATGCTTCAGGGAAAAAATGTTGAAATGTAATTCGTGGGAATTGAGGTGAATTTGAAAAAAAAAATTACAAATCACTTTATACGTCAAACCATGAATTTCAACGACTCCTTTAACGTGTTAACGATGGCTCGAAGACCAAAGTACCTACCAGTCAACGTGATGTTATAAATGCTCGTAGCATGAATGAATCGCTAACGTGAAATTGTAAAATGTAGGTAGGTATCTGAAAGAGGTCCGTGATAGGATCTAAATCGAAGCAGAGAGCTTTTAACAAACGTTATTTCGTCATTAGTCTCGAGGGGTTGGGCAACATTCAAAAGCTGAGCCTTTAACTTGGCGGTATGTTGAAAAAATTACAACCTTATCGAATAGGTTTCTGTCGTGTGCGCGTTTCATACGTAAGTAGATGCTATACTATTATATGTTGGTATAGGTACGCATAACGAGTAAGTAGGTAGGCAGCCAGGTAGTCTAGGTACATAGAAGATTTTTCAATTTCAAATCACGAGTTAGAAGTATTTGGTGGGTATTTGTATATGTACTTGGAGTATACGTACTTCAACTCTTTACAAATTGAAGCACTTGTAGGTAAATTAACATTTGTGTAATACGTAGGGTACTTTTTTAATACGAACAGCCGCTGAATAGTTAGGTACTAGGTAGCTAGTTGGCTAGTTAAGATACCTAACAGGTAATAAATTACTAATTTTATGAACGTTTGTATCAATTAACATTCAGTAAGAGGTTCTTTTTACTATGTCGAAGTTTTCTGGGAATGTACTTCCAGTCGATCATCTAACGATACAAATTGCCGACAAGACTTTTCTTGAACGGTTGATGATGTTTGGAAACTACGTCAGCTTTATAAATGTTGTGGTGTGTGGTAAACCTCTGAAATTTAGGCTACCCCCGGCTTAAATTATTACTGTTATTAAGCAACATTGAAGGTTAAATGGAGTGATAGGAGGTTGGAATGTTCGAAGAAAGTTGGTTTAATGTTAGCGAGCATATTCAAGTTGATGTGTTATTTATGTTGTAATTACGTTGATTAATGACGGCGTAATCAACGGTAATGTTGTATTGATGAAAGTTTACCCCTATATATGTGTACGTGGTATACGTACCCGCGTTTTCATACACAATCGAGCAATTAGCGCTTAAAAATAAGTCAACTTGGATGCATCGTCGTCGATGATTTAAAAATCTCAATTCGTTGTACAATTGCACAAGTGTACAGCGTACACGAACCACCTAATACGTAGGTGTTGGGTGGAAAAGTTTGCAAGAATGTGAAACGGTTTATTTTCATTTTCATTTTTGTATTTATAAATTACACGCGAATTATATATCGAACTCCGGCTATCTTCGGTTCCAAAATATTCTAAAAAACTTGGCACGTAACAACTACAGGTCTGCGCCCATGTAATCTGAATTTTTAATTCCAATGGTTGCATAATTCATTTCTCCTCCCATGTCAAAATATTTCGGTCCATTCGTAGGTACGTATTATTCCCCTTGTACAAAGTACCTAACCTTCGTAACAGTCTATTGTTCTTTTGTCTGTGGTTCCCTGCGTACTGAATAAATTCCCTCGTTTCACCCTTAATTTCATCATTGTTATGTAAAAAGCACAATTCCTTGAACACAGACATAATATATCATTTGAAACCGAAAATACTTTCGTAGTTTGCTTGGTATAGGTGAAAGTATATCCTATGTAGGTACGAATTGTTCTATTTCGCGATGGATGAATATCTAAATTTTTCATTTCTCTTTTTCGTTTTAGCAAAAGTAAGTAATTACCGTCTAATTAAAATACTACCTGCTTAATTTTGTTGTTTTTTTTACAAATTTTCATTCGAATATGCATTACTTTTTAAGCTGATAAATAAGTTTATTTTCTTAAGGCATTTATTTCATTAAGTAGGCATCGGCTTGAAAACAATCAGGTGTAAAGAAAATATGATGTAAAATAATTTGATTGCTTTTCCCTTGCTAAAACGATATACGTGATGTAGATATATTTTATTATTGGCGGATTAAAGAAAAGAAGAATAATGAATCTAAATTCTTAAAAAAACTTAATATCAGTAATTATGACTACAAATTTTCAAAGTATATCACTCCTAGATGGGATTTGTTAAGGGGTTTTTCAATTATGCAAAGATCGAAATGAAAAATCAAAATAAGAGTGTTTCTGTATCAATTCGTGTTCGTAGATTATGAATACAACAGAGATTTTTCGCTTAAGACAGTTAATAAGGCCATCGTTGCAGAAATACGCTCACCAACTTTTCTACAAATGCGCGTTCCTTCAAAATAACCATTGAACACGAATCAGAAAAGCTCAAATAGCCATTCCCAGCTGGAAAATGTCTGAAATTATGTGAAAAGATTTTTTTTCAAAAAAACGCTCTAACTAGATTTCGTTTAGGGATTTTTTTTTCAAATTATAGAAGGTTTGAAACAGAAAATTAAAATAAGGAAAATTAAACTAAGGATGTTTTTGCGCTAACAAGAAAATGATCAGAAATTTCCATCCCCAATCTGCATAAATGGTTGCCCATCAAGTAGTGCTCCAGAAGCCTGCATACTACATATAGACACTGAAACACCAAAATGTCTTATTGCTGGACACAGGCGTGAGGTATTTGGTAAATAGTTACTAACATATATTCCGCTAGAGAGCACTGATACTTACAAGGGGACCTTCTCAACTGTTCGGCTCCGATTTGAACGAAACTTGTCTAACTTGAAAGAACGAGCCGAAAACCTCCGGAACCAAATTTTCAGCAGCTGAAGTTTATTTTTAGATTTTTGGCAAATTTTTGAAAATGTGAACCCACTACACAACTGAAAAATACATCGAAATAAAATATGTACATCACAAAACATAACCTTTCGATGTTATAATAGAGAAAATCGGTTTACTATCAAGTATTGACCACGCGAATCGATCTATCTTATTTTTGAGATGTTCTAGAGGCTGCAAAAAAATTTTCCTCCAGTATTTTGAAAAGTTTTTTAACCCGAAAAATACTCATTTTGCCGAAGGAGACACGCTGTTTCCTCAAGCCTGGCAAACAAAATACCTACATATAGCACGTATGTAGGCGCCTGGAGCACTATATGATGAGCAACCATTTGTGCAGATTTCGCTGAGATGTTAGGCTACAAAGATTTTTCGTTCAAGTGTGACGAAAAAAATAACGTCATGAAAAATAATCTACAGTACCTACGCTCATCACTTCGAAGAGAAAAATGTCACTGAACTGTAAGAAGAATGAAAGAAAAGCGTACGATTTTTCAAAATAATTTCACGTTTTTTTGCTTCGTGCTTGATTTTTTTTTTCTATCGGGGTAAAATGAAACATTCGGTTTTAATAAAGTTTAATCAGTTTAGCTTTTAATTTGCATTGCGAACAAATAGTGAATAATATCTGAAGTACACTTCGTCAGCTGGTTTGCATAAATGAACACTAATTAAAGAATAAAGAAAGGTACTCTTCTCATCAGTTAAAGATGGAAAAATTTTCTCTAGGGTGTCGATAAATTCGGTTGAAAAACGAATTACAAAAGCAAAAGTAATCTAAATTAGAAAGAAAAAAAAAGGTCGATTTCGCCTTTAGTCTAAATGAAAGCTGCAAAAATTTAGTCTGAAAAATGAGACCATCTTATAAACGCTCAAACAAAGTTAATTTTTGCCGTTATCTTTTTTCGCGTATAGGTCATAGAGCACTTACTACTGTACTCAGTCAATAGTGTAAATTAAAATCCTTAACTCGATGCTGTTCTTAAGAAAAAAAATTTCCAGGTCGCTAATATCGGCGGGTTTTTAATTAAACCGCTAGAAGCCATCTTATCGTTAACATCAAGTTGGTTTATTTTTACAACGTTGTTCTTTGTTGTATTATACACATCTCGCGTCGTGTTCGCTGGGTTTTTAAGAAAATATGAAAATCTTGAACAATAGAAAACGCGCGTAAAAATTCATAAAATTCCAAATTCTACGCGTAAAAATACAAATTGTCCTTTCCCCAATTCCGTGTTTCGTGTATAAGAAAAAATTATTCGCGCTTTTAAATTTCTTCAAGTTTTATACCGTCTTGACTTGGAATTTTTTTTCATTTATTTTTTCTTATTTCGCAGATGCTAATTGCGAGCCTTAGTTACATATTAATTCAAGCTCTTCAAAAGGAAGAAAAAATAACATATAGAAGATAAAAATGTAGAGGTTTTTCACACCCCGCGGATGGAAAAAATAACAGCAACTCAGAAGACTTAATGATTAAGATAATAGTGTAAAAGACCATAAAATTAAAATACTTAGTTAATTTTATTTTACTTTTATATCTTTCGCGTCAAAAATTAAAGCTTTCTCGCGTTAGTTATTCTTTTGTAAAGCATAATTTGATAAAATAAAGAGTTTTTTTTTTTTTTTTATGTACCTGCGTAGTTATGGGACGTACCTACTTTTTTTTAAGCCGCGGATGATGAATTAACAGGAAAACGTAGCAACTTGATTTTTTTTAATTGTAATTTTCGTCATGATACGTACTATGGAAGAATAAGACGATGATTTTACATTCGTATCAATCTACCTACTACCTAGGCGAAAATTTCGACGAAAATTACAATTTTTTTGCTGGTCTAATCACTTTGCAGTACCAACTGGAACTTGTATATATTTATGTTCTTGAAGGTACAATTAATTAAGAACCATTTGGAGCAAAATTATCCTTTTGTGGTGACTTTGTTTTTGCTTTAAACGTGTCGTGGTCATGAATAACAAAACAAGTAAGTAGTATGATATTTTTTATAACGTCGTTGCGATACGACATGAATGTTCAAATGTGGATGGAGGGGAGGGGGGTCCGGCATGATGATTTGTGAATAAAATGTCGCAATAAGAAAATAAATCATGAAATTTTACGTCAGAATCTTGTTGTTGTAGCTTCTTTTACTTTTCTAATTTGGTTGAAAAAGTTGAAAGCGTTAAAGAAACGTTAATGCAATCTAGTCATGTTCACTAATGCTCGAATAAACTATAATGAAAAGGTCAAACTAGAACCAATATGAGTAGTATGTATTATACACGATCCTGACTCAGATTTTTTTCAACGGTTCTCCAACCGAATTTATCTTGTATTCATCTATTAAATAACC
>FIZR01000907.1:0-86669 GCA_900060175.1 Ferrisia virgata | reverse complement strand
ATTCCATTAATTTTTATTTTTTCCAACTTCTACCAACTGTCACCCAATTTTGCCAACTGCTGAACGATCTGTTTAGTAGGTCTCTGTATTTCGATTTCTTTGGATATTTTGGTAAACTGAAATATACATCTTCATCCCGAGCGAAGCGAGCATGAAAATTTTACAAAATATTAAGTATAAAGGGTCGAAAAATGGCCGTAAACATTGGAAAATGAAATCGGCCACTTTTGCCACAAATGCAAGAGACTTCTCGGTAAATATGTCACTGATTCCAACATTCCATTACTTCCCATTTTTTCCATCTTCTTACGACTATCCCCCATTTTTCCAACTCCCAAAGGCTTGGGGGGCGTCTCCCCGTTCGGTAGGCTTCTACAGCCCCCTCCCCCTCATCAGCTGTTAGTCGATAGTCTGTAATATCTTTGGTTTTCATTGACAATATGACGTCGAAAATCGTGCTAAAAAATAAATAAATAGAAAAATACACAATCGGGTAAAATCTAATCAAGTATACCGCAGATAAGTTCAAGTATTTATCATGACACGATTACGTACGTGCTACGTACAACTACGAGCATATTGTAAAACAGACCACCAAATTTTCAATCATTAGCGACGAGAAAACGTAATTTACACGAACATTTTCGAATTCGTCGTAGCGATGGTGGTCGTCAACAATGACAATGTAATGACGAAAACGATTAAAAGCAGACCGTGTAGTGTACATTACATACCTGGATGGTCGCATCCATTACAGGGCGAAGGTGGGCCGCGCCGTGCCGACGATGCGCTAGAGCTAATTTATGCTGACTGGCTTATATACGTAGATTTTCGTTTACGTAGTATATACTTTGTTGCCTATCTACCATCGTCGTGTACATAATACTATCAAATCAAACTCAAATTGGCACCGTTCGATAAACGAGCCGCGAGAGATGAACTTGGAGGGCAACACGGTTAGGTGTAAGTCATTAATTACTTACAAAGTGGGTCTAATAAACGAGTGTTATGTTTCGCTGGCGTACTATATTTGCTGCCTACCTGCCTACCTATACCTACCTAACCCTTCTATACCCATATACCACCTACTTACTCCGGTATACCTATATATATCAAACGCCATCGGCGTATGGTGAAACGATACGTTAGTGTAAATAATGAACTTGCCATAGGAGCTCCATTAGCTAGTTGTGAATTTTTAATTGATAATCTTGCCGTCGTACGAAGCCACTCTTCCCCTCGCCCCACAAAATGTGTACGATGGCCGAGTTGTAAATGCTAATTTCGATACCGACATGTACAAGTATTTGAAAACTAAGGCAGTTTATCTTTACACCATATGGCTTATATCGCGTATCGGGTAGGTTTTTTAGTCTGATTTTCTATGTCATACTGTCAATGTAAACCACACGGATAAAGAGGACGGGAGGATCAACAAAATCCGTTTTGGGATCTTAAAAGATCATCAAAAACATCTTTGGCGATGTCAGATAAGGTACTTTCATTTCTTATTTCAGTTTATTTATTGTTTTCCTCTAAGACTAAAATTACTTACTCGGCTCAACACTGCCCAAAATCGCTCAAATTCGGCTAATTGGCTCGGATTGGCGACCGATTATGAATATATGAGTGGGGATAACCTTGGGTCAAAATTCAATTATGTCCAAATTTTAGAGGGGAGAGTTCCGAGGAACAAAAAACGCAAAAATTGATCGTTTTTAAGTCAATACAGAAAGAATCAAAAGTTGTTTAACATGTCCAAAAGTAAGTCTCCTATGTCAATCGGGAGGGGAGAAATCAGGGTTCTTTCCCTTTCTAACGTTGAAAAAAAGATGTTCCACGCATATTTCTCCTTCAAATCGAGCTAAAAAGCTGAAGAGTCCTAGATGTGCCTTTCGAAGATTTTGACTTTTTGGCCCTATTGCACCCCCTTACAGGTTAGAAAAAGTGTTTTCTTGGGGCGATTTTTCATATTTTTGAGTTCATCCCATGCACATCATCCGCTGGAAAGCTTAAAAATTTAGTATGCAGTGGTCCTAGGAGTAACTTCTACGGGTTTCGACTTTTCAGCCCGGTTGCACCCAGTCACAACCTCAAAACATGTTTTTTTAGTCGGTTTTTCTCATTTTGAGAGCTCATTTTACGCATATTTTCTCTACAAATTGAGGCGCAGGGTTGAAATTTCAACTTTTCATCCTCTCTACAACTCATTAGAGGCTAAAATAATAATTCTTTGGTCAGGTTTTCTAATTTTGAAAGTTTGGTCCGCCCATATCTCCGCTTCAAATTGAGCTAAGGGGTTAAAATTGAGTATGTAGATCTGGTAGAAGTCCTAAAACTACCTTTTGAGGGATTCTAGTTGTTCATTTACCACTACCACTAATCAATAAAAAACATCTCATAGAAGGATTTTTTCAATATCACTTTATGCACAATTTTTGAACCTTCTTTATTTTACGAAAATCAAGCTCAACAGTAAAGCATTGCAACGAAATGAGAAAAAAAATGCATCGCAATGCTTCCTTATTTGAGCCTAATTCTCCTAAAGTTCAGAAGATACATGAATTGTCCATTCGTGGAATAAAATAAGATGCGTTGTGGGATCTTTTTTCTTCAATAGTGCTAGGGGTAGAGGCATAGGCGGAATTTGGTGATTTGGTCTGGGAAAGGGTGCAAAGCCCCCAGCGTGGAAAAACAAAAAAAATTATAAAAATTTTTTTATATTTCAGCGAATAATAGTTGTTTTGAGGGGGAGGGGGGTAACATTTTTCCAAGTATAATCTTACTTGAAAAAAAGTGCATTTATCGAAGTTTTAGTGTCACTTTTGTTGATTTTACTAGGGAAAAACAACGTTTATACCAGAATCAGTTCTAAAGTTTACTAAGATTTCCACATTCCAAACTTTTCCTCAAATAAACCGATTTCAAAATACTTCTAATCTTTTGTATGAAATTTAGCATACGCAGAAAAATTTTCTAAGAGAAGGGGGGCTAATTCAACATCGGGGTGAGCGAGCCTAGCTGCCCCGCGCCCCCTTAAATTCGCCTATGGGTAAAGATAGATATTGGAATGAACATCTGAATCCCCAAAAAGGCACGTTTAGAAAACAATCAAGTCTACGTACCAAATTTCAACTTCCTAGCTCAATTTGGAGGAGTTATGCGAGGAACAAATTAAAAAAATAAAGGAAAGCTGACCTAAAAACTACATTTTTCGGCCTATGAGAGGATGCAATAAAGCTGAAAAGTCAAAATCTTCAAAATGCACATCTAGGACCTCTACTACGTGCATATCAAATTTCAACCTTCTAGCTCAATTTGGAGAGAAGATATGCATGAGCAGTGGCACACTCAAGGAGAGGCTACTGAGGCTATAGCCTCCCCTTCCTCTTAGACGAATTTAAAATCTAGATTGTTGAAAACGTGTCACATTCTTCATGAGACTACAAAATTTGAAATCTAAACTCCGAGAAAACCACTTTTCATGACTAAAAAACACCATTTTTGTCTATAATTCCTATTAAGTCTGCATACCAAAATTCAACTTCCAAGCTCAATTTAAAAGGGTGATAAGGGAGGAAAAGCCCGTTTTTGGAAAAAAAAACCTATATAACCCTTCCAAATTGACCTAGGAGATTGATTTTTCGATGTAATACGCAACTTTTGATGCTCTATCAATTTTCATAAAAAGAACGGATTTTTGAAATTTTTGCCCCTCCGCACCCCCTCCCCAAATTTGGGCATAACTGAATTTTAATCCCAGGTCATTCTTACACACGAATATCAAATCTGCCGCCAATCCAAATCTACTGCCCGAATTTGTCCGATTTCGGTCGATATCGAGCTGAGTAAATTATTTTCAGTTTTGGTGGGGAAAAAAATAAATACCTGACATGGCCAAAAATGATCTCAACAGTCTACTAGGGCCCCAAAGCGGATTTTGTTTATAAACCCTTTCTACATCACTACAGGTCGATAGTGTGTAATAACCTGGTTTTCCTCAACAATATGATACTGGAAATCAAGCTGAAAAAAAATTGCTAAATTAAGTCAATAAAATGTGCTGCAAATTGCAGGTTTCCCAATCAATTTTTTCAAACCACCTCTCTTTTTCATTACAATTCAAAGATACAAAATTTTCAAAAAATCAAAACTGCTTCCCGACAGTTTTTTTTTAAATCGGAACGTCGTAATTAGATACCAGACGACAGTTCCGAAAAAAAAAAAAGAATAATTTACATCGTAACTTAAGAGGAGCAGGAAAAAAAAAAGTAGAAAAAAATATCACAATTCTACAAACGCAGAAAATATTTAATAAAAGCCTAATGCAAGCATACCAATAAACCGGATGAAAAAATTTTCTTCGACATTCTGCTGCGTGAATAAAATTACATACAATCTGTTTACATTAATGTCATTCGTAAAAACCGAATACTCGACTGCTTTTATTAAATCTACGAATTGGCATAAAAAAAAAATCGCGTAATGAGACACAGTCGTTGAAATTATTCAAACAGATGGTACTCGTATTATTCAAAGAGCTCGAAAAAGTTTTATACTTATTTAGATATCTCGTATAAACTTGAAATACTTCAGATTTACCTTAAAACAAGCAACATTACGAAAGAAGGATCTGAAAATTTGCCGCGTAGCGTAATACTTAATTCATTCGCATTATACAGATACTACATACTTATACCAAAAGAATCGATAAAAATTGAAGAATTTCGGAAGGCTAAAATTAATTCCAAAAATGGAAAGTTGTTTTCCCCTCTGAAATGATTTAATTCGCGCCACCGACAGAGACGTTTCGAGAGTACAATTTTTCTAGTTCATTTTCATTATTTGGTGTATAATTCAAACACAGCGTGGGAGATTTCCATTTCGAAATTTACCAGTATTTTCGATTTGCATAGGATTATACGATTTTTTAAAATATTTTCAATCGAATCTACGTAGCGTATCATTTTCTTGAATTTCACGTTGAAAATTTTTTCAAAAGATACGTTTTATTATAATTATTATTATTATTACTCTACGTAAAGCGTGTTTTTTGTTGTGGTTTTGATGATGATAAAAAACGCACGAGGAATAATTTTTTCAAGCAAAATCACGAGTTCATGATAATCTCCGTCGTGGCGAGGTGATTCTTTTCTTATAATTAACCAATTCGCTTGAAATGCAATGATCATATACCATAGGTCACTCCAGTACCTAGGAATCCTAAAAGTCGGTTTGCAGTGCAAAAAAAAGTTCAGTTTTTTCAATGTGCCACCCCCTAAAAATGTTCCTTTGGGCTCCAAATAGACCTCCAAATAGTTTCCACTAAAAAAAAAATTTAAGCTGTGGCGACTTGACTTTGAAATTTCATAAATATACCAACATACACGATGTATTGAAAATAATCGAAGTTGTTTTGTGAAATTAAATTATTGTGTAAAATTATTAAAATTTAGTTTAAAATTCGCAGTAAGGCCCTTTCCTTCCTCCATCTATGTGATCATAGATTATCTATGCACAAAGATCAAAATCAAATAGGACTCAAGTCATCTGAAATCGACCGTGTGTCATTCTTTGATACACCCAAATGGGTAAAACCAACACGAACGTAGTGATGGCGATACCGATACGATATATCAGGATATCGATATTTTCCTAAAATATCGAACAAATAACCTGTCGAAATTTTTCCTTTCGATATTCTAGATATCGATATTTTTTACTGAATATCGAAGTTGGATAATTTTTTACGTTTTTAACCTGATTTTCCAAGTCATATTGCCAATGAAAACCAAGCTATTACAGTCTATCGACCAACGGCGGATGAGGGGGAGAGATTTCAACATCATCCGTTTTGGGATCCTGGACGACCGTTAAGACAATATTTAACCATGTCTGATATTTATTTTTATTTTTATTAATTTTATTATTTTTTTTATTTTTTTCCTCCCCGACATTAAAATTATTTAATCTACTCCATATCGACCAAAATCGCTCAAAATTTGGTCCATCGGCTCAATTTGGCGGCGGATTACATATATACGAGTGGGGATGAACTTGGGTCAAAATTCAGTTATGCGCCAATTTGGGGGAGGGGATGCTGAGGGACCAAAAAAGCAAAAATTGATCTTTTTTAAGCCAATTGATAGAAAATCAAAAGTTGCAAAACATAAAAAACCTCCCAAGTCAATTAGGAGGGGTGATATGGGGGGTTTTCCTCTTTTTAACCTTGAAAAAGAACAGTTCCTCTCCTACTTCCCCTCCAAATTGAACTATGAAGTTGAAATTTAGTATGCACATTCAGTTGGGGCTCTAGATATGCCTTTGCAGGTTTCAGCCCCATAGCACCACTGAACTCTTCTTACCCGCAATGCTGATTAGGAAAGAAGTATCACGAAGCAATGCTTTGTTTCAATTCTCATGATTGTAATATGTTATGTATCTTAGTTTTTTCAATCTTTTGCAACTTAAAAATGTAAATTTACTTGAATCTAAATTTTTTTCTGAAAATCAGAAGTCGTTATTAACATTTTCAGCTTTTTAACCAAAATGTTATTATTTCTCAATTAAGTTCTGTGGAATTACAAAATTTAATATACACCTGAAGCAACGTTTTCCAAATATCGGATATCGATATCTCTTATTTCGATATTATTGATATTGATATTTTGATAAAATATTGCCATCCCTACTCGAACATGTTCTCTATGCCTGTAGTATCAAGATGGTTTCTAGAGAGGTCTTTTTATTGAGCGTTCGCGTAGTAGTTTCCCGTTGCGTTCTACGTCATCCACAGGTTACTCACCGCATCGCCAGCCAGGTTTTTACAACCCTGAGTTCAGCAGTAGCCCACAAGCAGCGCCCAAACCTGTTACAAGCTTTTTGATTCTGATAATAGAGGGCGTGCTGTTAAACTATCTCTGTTGCAACTGGTTGTGCTCGGAACCTAAGCGTGTAATAGTTGTTAAATGCACGCAATGCATTCGTACGATTTGCCCGTACTGAGATGTTCAGTAATAGCTTTCCTTTTGAACATTTTCTATTTTTCACATATTTGTCTTATAATTTTTACGAAATACATTACACCACACAGTATAGAGATAAGAAAAATCCTGTTTCAAAAGTAAACAAACATTCTCATTGATTGCTACTCTATGAGGAAGAGCAAAGTTGGGACTATAAGATCTTACATATTCATTTTAGGGATATTTATAAGTATCAGAATGATATGAATTCATTAGATCATAATATTTGGACAGATCTCTTTTTTTCTGAAATACGCCATGATTTTAAACATATGGATATCAGCTCATCAACCACCTCAACCTCAAGTATTCATGAATTAAAATTATTTTTTCAAGTCTGGGCAATTCAGACGCCTATTCGAAGATCAAAGGATCATTTTAAAGTGGTTGAGAGGCAAAAAAGTTTTTTTTTTACACTGTAAACAGACTATGTAAGTATTACTGTGTAAAACTTTAAGCTCTAGTCACCGCGGGTTAAAATTATTTTTTCTGGCTGAAATTTTTTGGGGGTCTTTTTGAAGCTCAAAGGAACATTTTTAGGGAGTGGCACAGAAAAAATCGAAATTCAAAATTTCACTGGTACCCTAAAGTAGACAGATAAAGGAACGAATATTATAAATAAAAAATTCTTGTCAAGAGAAAAGAATTTTTTTCCAATTGATTTTGTACCATTCCATGGATAGGTGTTTCTAACGAAAGTTTTGTATGTATAGTGTGGTAGCTTTTCAGCTTTATTGGTAAATAGAGGAAGAAAAAAAAAATGTTATATCATATTTTCTTGTTTAAACTTAGAGATATCGAATACGCTCGAAGCTATGGCAGCTTATTCGTCCGAATAATCTTCAATAAGATTAAATATTTACGAAGCGTTAATAACGCACTCGCGTTCTTTTTTTATTACGCAGACGTGAAACGAGCAAGGTGGTTTCTTTAATTATTGAATGTATCCGAGGGTAGAGGCCTAAACGAATTTCAAATGTAATGAACATTATATGGACATAGATAAAAGTGGTTTTAATTTCACCACTTGAGATAATACTAGTTTTCATCCGAGGTTTTGTTTCGTTCGCTTCTCTCTATATGCTTGTCCAACTTGGTTTATTTACCAAAGGCAGATAGAGAGAGGTACCTCTATTATATACCTATATTGAAGAGAGATTCGAATAATTGAAAGTATTGAATTTGTGAAATACGTTCGAGCCTATTTTCACTCATCCGCGTCCATCCACATTCTATACACAATTTTCAACCTTGAATTAATTCCTGAATAATGCAAGCGCGTTTCCAAGCAACTACAACGTTAATTATTAGATCAAAGCAACTATAATTGATTTCAAGTTTGGAAATATTTTTCCAACAATAGAAACAATTATCTATGTACTATGATTTTTCAACATATGGTAATTGAAGATAGAAAAGACATAACGAGAATGAAAGAGACCTTCGTTTTACTATAGGACCGAGTTACATGGCACACCTATCTTAAAAGTTGCGAATAAATAAATAAATATTTCAAGGAATTGATAGCATCCAGTAATAAACTGTTGAATATGTATTTATATTTGTATAGTTCGAATTGTTATATCTACTTATCGAATAGAAAATGATGAATGGCGACTGAAGCATAATATCAGTTGAAATCGCAACACTTTAAATAAAATACGTTTCATCGAATGAATATCATATAATAAAATCTCAAAATCTACACCATAATGAAACGAAAAAATAAACAAAAATAACTTCGCAACTCGCAACTAAGCGAAAAAGCGAAAATAAAATATTCTCGTTGGAATATTAAATCAAGATATTGAGAAATTTTTACAAACTATAAAGAAATACCAGTGGCAATAGCGTACGATAAATAAGGAAACACTGAAGAAAGCAAATAAAAATATAACTTTCAACTTTTATAAACTTTTCTAACCAATGTGATAAGATGACGTTCAACGTGTAAACGGAATGATGAACATGTGTTTCTTCTTCATTCTTTCGCAATATTCGTGGCGAAGAAAGAAGGGTTCCATTATAAGCATGTAATTTTTTCTCAAGGATAAGGGTTATTTTTTAGAGTTATTAAGTTATAAATATAATCATTTCGTTAGGTAACTCGTTTAAAATAAATACGAATATAGAACATTTTATGAGGATTAAAATTTGAGAAAAAATTGACGAAGGTAGATGTTCCAAATTAATAACAATATATGCGACATTTGATAACGGGTATTGGGGTAGAGTAAAAAAATATTAAATTTTTTAATTTGGCTGATTTTTAGACATGTGACGTACCCTGAGTTAGAATCTTCCTATCCAGGCCACAAACTTTATAGACCCAAAGAACAACCAGAGACGTCGTTTAGAGGGGATAGAGATAGGGACATCATCCCCACTAGTAAGCTGAAAAAGTTGATAAAAAACTTGTAGATTGTGAAAAGTTGGCAAAAAATTGGTTGAGACAAAAAGAGAAAAATTGTACCAGCAACACAAACTTACCAGTGTAGATTTTAGTTGACATTTTCATTTTTACTCTTCCCCCTCCCGCGGGAAGTTGGCTTTGCAACGTCCCTGCAACTAACATTAGTAGAAATGTCTAGTATGGGCAGACGTGAGTTCAAAAATGAGCTGATCAGTATGATCACCGTCATAACTCGTCAAAATCTCAACCAATCACATTGCAGGAAAAATTTTAAAAAAAGTTACATATGAAATCCATTTTGAAAGTTAAAAAAAAGTAATTTTTATTGCCAAGTATCAGCGCTCCCTACTGAGAATTAGGTGAGTAACTATTTACAAAAATTTTCTGTGATCCCCTTTCCGCTATGACCAGCAGAGAGTCATCTTGGTGTTTCAGTGTCTGTAGTAGGAAGCTGTAGGATCCCAAATTAGGGTCTAGCAGAGTTGTTCTCAAAGTCGAAATTTTTTTGAAAGATCCCCTCCCTTTTTACCAGAAGATGCATTTCGAGGTACTGAATCTCGAGACATGGTTTATTTTCGATTTGAAAATACAGACTTGTTGAAAATTCGTGCATTGATGGATTTCGTATGGATAAACATCACGCTTTTCAAATTTAGGCAAGAAAGGTAAGTCCTGGAAAAAATGTATACTGAAACAAAATTGTACAGAATGAAATTTCCATTCAATCATGTAATTGCAATTTTTACTATGGCCAACATTTCGCGATATACATAATCAAAATTTTCTCATTTCTTAGTTTGTAAAGATTTTGTAATTTTATGTCTCTTCATAGACATTAAATACGAAAATATTAAAACCTGCACGAGACACTTCACCAATTGGAAATGTTTCAATGAATATTTTTTCTAGGATACAATCGTTGTTTCACATAGGTACGAGTAGGTACATATTCAGTTTAAATTCAAACCAATATGAAAAGGAATAGGATGTTGTTTTTATTCGTATTGAATATGTTGTCATATCGTGTATCAATCTTTTAAAGCATTAAATAATACCCGGATGGAATTATTGTGAAAAATTTTCCAATAATGGCAGCGTACGATTGACGAATGAGATAATTCAATATGACATCCCAGTTCCTTATCATCTACTCACGACTCAATTAATATTCGATTGTTCGAGCAGGTTTCATATTCAATTTCCAAAATTCGTCTTTTCGTACACAGTTCAAGTACCTGAACGCATACAAACGCATACATAAATCACTAAAAATAGAAGTATTTTCAGAAAGGATCGAATACGTAAAAAAACCATCGCATGTTATACGTTGAATACTAAACTACCTACTCTATATACTGGTACTTCCCCCTTTTTTTTTATTAAACCTATAAAAGATACGAGAAACCTCTAAATCGGTATTGCAAAACACGACTTCTCTGTATAGTTCTACCTTTAACCCCATTAATCGACATTTGGAAAAAATTTCATCCTATTTGACTCGTATCCAACATTCTGATTCGATCATTCACGAACCTCTTTCTGTTTCTGATTACAGGATCAACGCAAAGTATCGATCGTGAAAACAGCCTCGCAGATGATGCCGAAATTTCGGCCACATCTCCTCTGCTGATGCCGATGGAAAAGCGATCGTCTCAAGAAAATATCGACTCGTTTCAAACAACACCAGCTCACTTGAATCTAACTAATCACCAAAGAAATTTATCTTTACTAAACGCCGACACCGGTAACGATTCGGATACCAACAGTCATTGCGCGTTGATAATTCCGGACGAAGCACGAGCCAAACGAGCTCAAAGGTCTTCGAATGGTAATAACAATTACGAATTACATGAGTTACAAGATTTAGATAGGATAAAAACCAACAGAAACAGGAATAAGATTTGACTACGGCGATGCATCGCGTTGTGGGTAATGCCCGACGATGAATGCGTTAAATTCCCATTCGCCATTACTAGATCCGAGTCAGAAGATGACTATTGAATTATTACGATACTTATTATGTACCCATTTAAGGGTAAATTCCTTTTCGATTTAATTATAAACATATTCGTTGATGTATTTGTGTAATATAATTACGAAAAACCATTTTTAATTTTATTCATTGCCTATATTTTGTTTCAATTGTTTTGCTCCTGATAGAAAAAAAAAAAAAAGCTTATACAGATAGATATCATATAAATACATATAAAAAAATCTTCCTTGAAATAAAAACATTTAAAATTACGCGTATACAGTTAAACGGATACGTCTGACAGTATATATAAAATGTTTTTATAAAAGCAGAAAAAAAAAACACCAAACAGAACTCTTCGTCATTTGACGAAAGATTTGACACGACACCAATAAAATGAAGAAGACGAAAAATTTTCATTCTTTTACATTCTTACGAATATTATAAGCTAGTCAGAGTTCCTTTCACATACCTATTTGGATGCGACGACGAGTCGTTGAAAAAAATGTTATATGAAGCTGTCAAAATTTTGAAAAAACTAGGAAATCATTAAATTTCCACGTTGTTTGCATAAATATGTATATACATTGCGCTATATATTTGCGAACGCTTCTTATTTTTATTTCATTTTATTTTTTTATTTATTTACCTATGCTAAGTATACCATCGCCAAAAATCGATTTTTTGTTATCAGTGTAGAATGAGAAAATAAAAAGAGCCTTCTGTTGTAACACCGAAATGAAAACGAATTTGAAAAAGTACCTAATTGTAAAAATAATCGACTAATAAACAACTTGAATATATTTCGTACAACTGAATGTAATACGCTTCTCAAAGACAATTGTGTTAACTGTTAATTTGTTATTATTTATTCTTTTTTTGTCTTTGTTTTTAATTCATATTACTGATAAAAATATATGTTGATAAATAAAAATAAAATTATTCGGTGTTTTCAATTCTGAATGGTCAGTTATTAAATTTATCCAGGTTTCAACTTTCGATACCATGATCCTCGTTCATTCAATTTTCAATCTCAAGACCACTTGTTGAGTCTGAAATTTTGATACTTGTCGCGCAACAAATAATAAAATTTGAATTATTTCAACATTTACAGCCTGTTCAATTTAAATTCAGTCCTAATTATCAAAATAAGAATGTAAACAATATGCTATAAACCAATCAAATTTCTGGAAATCTGCTCGATACTGAATTCCTAGCAATCTCAATCTGACTGGTTCATAGCAAATTGTTCGCATTCTTGTTTAGATAATCAGAGCTCATTAAAATTGAACGGACTATAATAATCGATAATTATTACTGTCTTGTATGCTATAGTCCGTTTCATTCAACTTAATACTCGGAGAAAAGTAACAAACCGCTAATTAGCGAATAGAATATCTTCATTTGGTCATTTTCAAACATCTTATTGGCTAAAGAGCATTTGTTCACTTTTTCTCAAGTGCCAAGTTACCTAAATTAAACGGACTATAGGCCGAATCTTTTTTGGATTTTTCTATTAAAATTGATGGATGAGTTATAATAATCACATCTCTACACAATGCAACAAGTTTTCTAAAAAAGTTTCTAATTCTTTCGTACTTTATTAATTTTTCTTCGAAGATACCAGAGTGAACCGAAAAAATTCGAAAATTACCCTGAATGGTTTTTTTTGGCTAAGGAAGTCATACGGGAGCTATACATACTGGTGACACGATTTTTTTTTCAAGTTTTGGGCTGGTTGAGTGAAATTTTCACTACGTTCATCTGAACCCATTTTGCAACTAGTAAGCCGTATTACGTTTCCAATTTTCGAATTTTTTTGTTAAAACTTGAAAATTGGTAAAAAATTAACGTAGGTTGTTGTCTAATATTGTTACGGTGTTTGAATAAGACTACATCAACTTTTCACTACCTTCTATGTGAAATATTTATAAAATGGTGAATTAACATTACTTCACTACTTTTGAGCATTTTTAACATCAAAATGGTAGAATTAATCCAACTTGACTACAACTACTAAAACTTCTTGAAATTTAAAATTCTTCAGAATAAACAATGAATTTTTCACTTGACTTATTTATACTTCAATTCATACTTTCGACGGAAACATCAATTCAAAAGAATTAAACTTTGTTCTATCCGGAACTTGGAAACAAAAGAATACTGAATAGCAGAAAAGTTCCAATTTAAAATTTTATGATTAATATTAGATTTTAATTTTAAGTAGCTAAAAGACAAAAATGAATCAACATTTTGTATTCATATCATTTTCACAATAAAACCAATAATTGAATGATTGGAGAAATTGAAAATTAAACAATAGCGAGAATTCACATTTTATTAGAACCGATGAATACGATTCAAATTATTCCACAAAAAGAAATTTGAAATGTACGAATATTAGTTGAATGATCAATATGGCGGTATAACGGACTCTCTTTTACCGATTTTATTTTGAAACCAAATCGAACATTAAATTAACTGGTATAAGTTGCATTGAGGAACATGTATTATGCATGAATCCGAAATTCAATCGACAATACAATACAACAGAAAACGCATAGCATTTTAAGTAATTTCAAACAAACATGTCCGATTATGAGATCAACCACAAAATTATAATCACAGATCACTGTAGTCCTTTGTTCGTTTCATTCAACTTGGCACCTGGTAAACAGTAAACAAAAGCTCATCAATCAATAAAATGTTTAAAAATGTCTAAACTAGGATATCCTATTACCTAATATGCATTCGCTACATTATGAAACAAGAACAAAAACAATGCAAGCAATTTTACAATTTTTGAAGAACAAGAAAAAAACTTGAAATTAATTCATTTCAAAAAACAAGTATGAGAACAAGAACAACCATTTTTCCATTTTTTTTTTTTTTAAATTACAGTAGATATTTTTGTTTTTTGTAATTTAGGTATATTTTGGTGATGAGGTCTTACTCTTGTTTTCATTAACCTTTTCATTGATTTGACGACTTTTAGGCAAATTTTTAAAAAAATGGGTGGGGTGGGGGTGAGTGTTGAGTTGTTGAGAAAAAACCAATAAAAGCGAGAACAGAGAACCAAACAAAACCAAATTAAAGAACAAGAACAAAAAACGAGAACAATATTTAAGAATAAGAATGTTGATTTATGAGAACAATAACAAGAACGAGAACCAAAATTCACTCGTTCTTCCATCTTGCTTTGAACTATAGATTATTATGATTAAATTTGAACTGAACACTTTTGATTGAATGTTTAACAGTTATAATAATCGTTTTTTTTGATTTTGAAAAGTTTAAGTTAAAAATCTAACCCAAGCGCACAGATTGGTACTGTGACACCTTACGTAAGTAACTAGCTATCCCAGCAAATGCGTTATAACACTGGTCAAGTAATTTTTGGATTTAATGCACGCTGATTTAATATTTCAATTGTAAAATACATAATAAATCAACTGCTTTTGTCATGAATTAATGAATGAGAAACTTTAAATTGAATTTCACTTCAATCAATAGTTGAGAGAAAGATTTCGGAAGTAGAACAGAAACGAATAATTAAATTAAAAGCACAAGCAAATACTTTATTCATTAAAAAACAAATAACTATTAATGCTTTGGTTAATAAAACAAAACAAAGTAATATGTTAACTAGGTACAGCATGACTTTTAACATTATAATAGTGAATGAAACGTTAATAAGCACCATGAAAATGTGAAATACGAACATTAGATAGTTGATACGTCTTAAAAATAAATCAACTGGAACAAATTTCTCAAACAAAAAAGTTTACTTCAAAATAATAAAACAGCATGGTTAACTTAATTACAATACTATTCGAGTAGAATGTGAACGTATGACTAGTCGTAAAATATATAATTTTTATTTTCAAATTTCAAACCCGCTATTATCAGTAAAAATCAGATTACTAAGACCTTCTCTAGAATCAAATTTATCATAAAAAGGTGATCTTCTACGAGTAAATTCTAAATCGAAATCAGCGTCACTATTGTATTCACTAATAGATTGACTACTTTCTTCGGAATTCATCGTATTGGAAATAACTTCAACACTTCCATCAACGCTTAGAGACAAATGAGAACCCGATTGGAACATGAGAGATTGCTGGAATAAGTCGTAGTGCGGTAATACATCGTCGTCGTTTCCATCATTGAATGTTTTATCGAAGGCACCCGTATTCATCATTTGATTTTGTATCATTTCTAGCCAATTTGAATTATGCCATTGAAATTTTTCTAATTTAACACGTTCTGTCCATGTATCGTCAAAATCTTTAATAATATCGAGACAAGCGCGACAAATTTTACGAATATTTGGATTATTATCGTGTAACAGATCGATGAAATATAACGGAGCGTCGGTTTTTTTAGTAACGAAGTCTCGAGTAAGCGGATGTTGCAGGACTTGATAGAAAACGAATATTATTTGCAACACAACTTCATCGTCTTCTTGTTTATCTTTGATGTGATTTATAAGTAACGAAAGTATTTTCTTTTGAAATAAGGAATCGGCCATTGTTTCGTCGTAAGCGACTGTACCAAGCAGCACGAGTAGTTCTAATCTAACATCATCGGTCACATAATCAAGATCGGTAAAACATTTCTCGACAATTGAAAAAAGTTGAAATTTTTCGAACAGAGCGTGATAATCGACATCAACCGTAGATAAATTCGCTAAAAATCCAATACATTCGCAAACGAAATCTTTATTCGAGCGGATATACATTTTAATAGATTTCGCAATTTCAGGCGCATAGATCTCGAACATATGTTTTGTATTAGCGTGTGATACGATATTTCGAGCAATTTTCATAAATATTGCGTCTTTGTTATTAAATGCTTTCTCCATTATTGTGCTGATGCATCGATAATCGCATAGAGCTTCCGCGTTTTTATTATTTTACGCCAAATTCACACATAGTGCCTTGAATATAGGATCATTACCAACCTCAGAATCCAAAACCATATTTATGATGATATTCATACTGTCCGTATAGGCGAACATTGATTTAACTCGATCATCCATTGTGAAATGATACAATAATCCGAGAACATATTTTCGATTCTTCGTTGTGCGGTATTTTTCCGCCATATTGACCAACTCTGATAGAAATCCAACTCTAATCATATGTTCGGATAGTTTTCGGTCAAAAGACAAATTAAACATTAATGGCAATAGATTATTCAATAACGGATTATCTTCTTTTAACGACAGCATTAACAATCGTGGTAACTTTTCTATTATATCTAACGAAGCCATAGTTTCTTTATTTTCTTTATATACTGATAATTTTTGTAAAAAACGAACCACCACGCACAACAATTGAATAGATTTTCTATCCAGCGTTTGAACTAGTAAATTGACTATATTACGTCGACGCATTTTATCTTGAATTTTTTCATTCTCAGAAATATGCAAAAGTAACGAAAAACAAACAGTGAATAATTGATCTTGTTTCTTAGCAATGATTTCAATGCGGTGAGGATTTTGTTCCGATTCCAAATGATCAGTAATTGAAACTGAATTCGGTATTAACGCCGAGTATCTACGATTTTCTTCATTTAATTTTTGATTATCTTTTTTATCGTCGATAGCTAACGAATAACGACGATTACTTTTAACCGGGATTTGGCTTCTAACTTTTTGCGAATCAGGCGATACAGCGGATTTCACACTTCGTGGAACTGGCAACCTTGAACGAAACAGTTTGTTTTTATCGGTTGATTCTTCTTTTGGTGTTACAGCACCAGCTTTCAAATCATCATATTTTTTCAGCTCATGAGTGATTATTTCAATACACAGAGAACCAATTTTCTGTTGCAATAAAATATGATGAAATACGCTATACTCGGAGAAGCTTTGAAATATATTCACCAAGTTGATACTCAAATCTAAATTCTTCTTCCAATCTTCTCTGAGAACGCGATACAATACGCTCAGTAGGGATTCATTTTTAGTCAATTCGTCTAAATTCGAAGAATCCTTACACAACTGTAATATCAACCCAGAGCCTTTTATCTTATCAGTCATTTCGTCGTACAGTAATTCAATATAATTCTCCAAATCTAGGAGATTGGCCTTCTCTTCAGTTTTACTTGTAGGCGGTTCGTCGAAGGAGTTAGAATCTACACTTTCCGTACTTTTTACCGATATAGAGGAAGCACACTGACGTCTATACTGCAAATATCTTAACAGATGTTGAACTTCGTCCAGCTTTGATGGATGAATTAATTTACATTTGTTGATGACATCTTTGGCTAAAGCAGCACAATTTGTAGCTGGATTCAAACTGTGAAATCGAATTAACTTCTGACATTTTTTCTGGTCTCCAATCATGGGCTGACCATCATCTCCCAAGATAAGAGCTTCAACTTCGTAATTAACGATTAGACAGTTTTCAGTAGGATGAATATCTACTGTGCCAGTTTTGACTTTCTTTTTGATGTATCTTGCTTCTGCAGTTGGCATCGTAAAGCTTTTCGACATTGACATTTGAATGGGAAAACTTTATGAATGAGTGAGACAGCTCAGTGGATGAACATCAGCATTTGGAATCGTATTACGAGATCGCACAACAACACGAAAGATTGGTGGATAGGTTGAACAAATTTCAATATTACATAATGCCACTATCATTAATTAAAACGAAACAATGAGATTATCAGACAGAAACAAGCGTAGTATTAAAACTTACTGATTGAAAAACTATACTTATTGCCTTTTTTGTAATCTTTTATGAATTTTAAATGACAACAACAATGATTTAATTTGAGATACTGGATAGAGGGAATTAGATTTATTTATCGATAAATCTTTTTTAGTTCTACTTCCGCTTTTAAGTTTTATTCTCAGTCAAAAATTACTTTTTTTCAATATTTATGAAAATATAGCTCATTTTATATTCACTTCCCTTTAGTACTTTAAATTTTTAAAACTACAAAACTCTAAACAATTTTTTTTCAATTCAAATTATTACAAAAAAATTAAATTAAATTTCCAAAGAGTAATTAAGTTGTGGTAAGTAAGAAAGCCAAAAATAAAAATTTTATTAAGATTTTGTTGTTTTTTTTTGCTATGCCAAAATGGTGGGTTTTTTCAATTCTTGACTGTAAAATTTTGTGTTTCGAATTTAATTTTGCTGCAGATTAAATGTGATTATTATTGTATAAGGTATATTTTGAAGAAAGGCTAGCCTTACTAAGGTTTATTCGCTAACCCATAACCATGAGTTTTTCCAGTGATGAGGTGAATTTCCTGGTATACCGATACCTTCAAGAATCAGGTTAGCCGGAATTATTTTGCTACGTTTTACTAAATTAGTGTAACTTTTACGTTTTGTGGTAGAATTTATGCGAAGTCATGTTCAAAGATGATTTTCTCAAGTAGTTTATCTCTTCCAGGATTTAAACATTCGGCATACACTTTTGGAATCGAATCACACGTTTCTCAGTCCAACATAAATGGAAGTTTAGTTCCTCCAGCAGCACTGATCAGCATCTTACAGAAAGGTCTTCAGTACACTGAAGCAGAAATTTGTATCGGAGAGGTTGGTTAAGAATTTTAATTGAAAACAAGCCGAATAAAGATATCACTTACTTTTTAATATAGATAAAGAGTTATTACTCCAATAGAGATAATGCCTACTAGAATGAATACTCCTATAGAATCACTAGTGTTGAATTTGACTGTCATTTCCGAGCCGTATTTTTGTATACAAGTACTAAGATTGTTCATCTGGGTATAATTGATGAAGACTGATTTTTTGTATGGATGTTTAAACATACTATCGTTCAAAAGTTGAAGGTTGTGTTGTGTGAAATTTCCGAGAGGAACTTTTCCTATGATAATCACTTCGTCGATATATATTAAAGTTGCTATTATTAGTGAACTAGAAATCAGCGCGATTATAATACCAACGTGAACAAAAAATATATCCGACATGTTTACAACTTGGTACATGCGTAATTGCGTGGTTCATCGTATTTAATTTTCAAATAATATGATCATGTAATCTGAAACTAAATAGCCAGTTATTTTCCAAATGTGTTTATGTTCATGGGTTTGTGTTTCAGGATGGATCTGAGCAAAGACTTACTGAAGGATTATCGCTAATTGATGCAGTTATGCCTGATGTAGTATCCAACAGATCAAATCATGGTGTTAAAGTCAAAACGGAAGGAGATATGCAAGTCGACGGTAATTTTTCAAATTATTTATATGGTAATTATTATGAACGATACGCCACGAATACGATATACATGTATACTTCTTGTCGTAGAACCTATAAATGCTGCACCAGTTGTACCTGCAGCTACTCATAGTGTCAATGAACCTGATATAGACAGCAGTTTGGAAATTCCTGCCAGTCGCTCAGTCGTGTTGAAGGGGCATGAATCTGAAGTATTTATTTGTGCATGGAATCCTACCAGCGATTTATTAGCTTCTGGGTTAGTGCCAAGTTCATTTTTATTATTGTTCGTTGAAAAAATCTAATATTAATTATAAACCATGTATCTTAGTTCTGGAGATAGCACCGCTCGTCTATGGGATATGACAAATACTACAGTACCTTTGGGACATCAGCAAATATTGAGACATTGTATTCAAAAAGGTGGCACCGAAGTACCTAGTAATAAAGATGTTACTTCGCTGGATTGGAATGTTTGTATTCATGGTTGTTTTGGAATTTTTACATATTTTTATTGAAAAGTCGTTCCATTTTAGTGTGATGGCACATTACTGGCCACTGGATCATACGACGGATACGCCAGAATTTGGAAAACAGATGGAACATTATCAAGTACTTTGGGTCAACATAAAGGACCAATCTTTGCCCTGAAGTGGAATAAGCGAGGGAACTACATTCTTAGCGCGGGTGTCGATAAAGTATGGATCTCAATATAGTCTATAAAACGTATTCCAATGACTTGTTAAGATTAATATAAATTTATAATTTTAAGACGACAATTATTTGGGACGCTGCTTCTGGAAAATGCACTCAACAATTCTCATTTCATTCAGCCCCCGCTTTGGATGTTGACTGGCAATCAAACAACAGTTTTGCATCCTGCAGTACGGATCAGTGCATTCATGTTTGCAAACTAGGCGTTGATAAGCCGATTAAATCATTTCAAGGGCATACGGTGAGAAATTATGATTATTTCTGCCTAAGCATACAGTTGTCGGATATACGTAACTGTAAAAGTGTATGTTTAATAGAATGAAGTCAATGCCATCAAATGGGACCCTCAAGGGCTATTATTAGCATCGTGTTCCGATGATATGACCTTAAAAATTTGGTCAATGAACCAAGAAGATTGTGTACATGATTTACAAGCCCATAGTAAAGAAATTTACACCATAAAATGGAGCCCTACTGGCCCCGGAACGAATAATCCCAACATGAATTTGATTTTAGCAAGGTTAGATAATCGTTTTTTTTTTTCAAATAACTAGTGGTTTTTCTGTAATAACTGCAATTGTTATTTCTGCTCAGTGCTTCGTTTGATTCAACGGTGAGATTGTGGGATGTTGAAAGAGGAGCGTGCATTCATACATTAACCAAACATACGGAACCAGTATACAGCGTTGCATTTTCACCGGATGGTAAATTCTTAGCCTCTGGTAGCTTTGATAAATGTGTGCACATCTGGTCAACACAGGTAATAATCGATTCACGGTTTATTAACATCGAACAATGGATTACATGAAGTACTACAACGTTATTTTTCAGAGCGGACAGTTGGTTCACAGCTATAAAGGAACGGGTGGAATCTTTGAAGTGTGTTGGAACTCAAGAGGTGATAAAGTTGGAGCTAGTGCTTCAGATGGAAGTGTAAGTTCAATTCATTATTTATTATTTTTTTAGTTATAAATTCATTAATTCAACTAATTTTCCCGATTCTTTTTCAGGTATTTGTACTGGATTTGAAGAAATAATGTGTACTTTTTTGTGAAATACCTTTTCCTGTCATGTATTTTTGTGTATCTTAGACGAGAATGTCAATGACTAAAGTGACGTTTGATGCAGACATCATGTTAAGTTATTCTGGGTTAAAATTGCGGTCAAGATTCATTTCAATGTTGTACATTTTATAATTTATAATTTATACCTGTAAAATTTTGTACGTTGTTTATTACCCCTAACGTATTATGTAACTTGTTAGGCGTTTTTCTATTCACTTTCAAGATTGAATTCGATGTTCATTGTATTATAAATAAAATATTTGAAGTTTTACTGGTGCATCAATAAGATTTTTATACATTTGCTCACAAACAAAAATAACAAGACATGAAAAATTAAACAAAAGTTTATTTAAAATTGAAACACAATCAATTACGAATGACCATCGGGAGGAATAGATCTGATAATATCTGAATCTCCTGGATCCGTAACAGACAAGGTGCTGACACGGAAATATTTACCACAAGCAGTACCCAATTCAATATTGTTACCGGAATAATGATGAACTCCAGTTTTGGCTAACATGGCGTAATATTCAATTTCAGATTTCCTGCGAAAACACTTCAGAAATTAATGATACGAAAACGACACGGAAACATGAAATGTTAAACAAGTTACATCATAAATCGGAGTAGTTTGGTACAACCAAATTGATACACAGAGTAGAACTGTAACCAACTCAAATGATCCATCTCGACCATGAAACAATTTCGTTTCATGAACTAAGAAAATTCGAGACTACTCCATAGGTCCCCTTCAAAAAAAAACAATACACCAAGGGGTATCCTACTTCTCAGTCTCACCTTAGAGGAGGTGTGTTGTTGGCAATTATAACCAATTTCGCTTTCCCTTGTCTAAGCGTTTTCAAAGTCTGTTTAAATCCAAGAACGCATTTTCCCGACTTCATGACCAATTGAAGTCTGGTATTGATGCTTTCCATCGCTTTTTTCTGTAAACAAAATGATTTTCGGTGACATGAGTAATGAGGTACAATAATCCATCATCTTCACGTGGATATTAGAAGTAAGTTATGCACAGTTTGTAAAACACAGTGAATACAATAAAACACTTACCGATTTCTTTTGAACACCCATGTTGAGGTTGTGAGTTGTTTCCTTAAAATTAATATAAATTAAAAAGCGACGGTTTTTAACCAACAAACGAGCAAAAACTACAGCTCCAGATAGAAACTTTCCGATCTCTAGAGATTCTCCGAAAGAAATTTTGTACAACGTGCACCTCGGTTGAGCTTTCTTTTCACGTACAAAAATTAATTTCAAAGACCGTAAGAAAAAGGTATGACAGTAATATAATTTTCGGGTCTTCGACCCTTCGATTTATAACGCAAATTTACAATGAATATTTTTTTAAGAATACATGCATTTTTTAGAAAAAAAAAGTATTTAAAATTAAAACCCGAATATTAAAATTAAATAATATTAATCATATAATAGATATTTAGCTTGGAAATTTCTTAAAATAATAATTCGATAAAAACGTACAAACACGTCAGAACTTCGAAAATTGTTGCAACATGCATGAAGCATAGTCCGAATGTCATTTAACCAAATATATCAAGCACGACCTTATCTTTATTACAAACCATTCTATGTAATTTCTGCGCTGGAGATTGATTTTTAACCAATTACGCAGAACAACAAAAGTTGACGTTATACTAATCTTGGTAATTTTGTTCTTATTCGTGGTTTTGGATGATAATGTCGTATTAAAGTTGAATTTACATTAAATTAACTGAATAATTTTCCGAAATCGGACTATAACAGCCGATTTTACTTAAATTTTCGGGATCGCGTTATCTTCCGATAGTGTCTCTGAACTGATTTCTTTTCGTTGCACTATTCGTGTTGCATTAGTTGAATTTTGTTAATTTTATTAAAGCAGGTGTGTCAATAATCCGCTCGATTGCGCGTAAACGAACTCCTCGGTTCATAAAAACCCTTTAAAAACATTTACACATTGAAAGTGCTATTAATATTGTGTATGTGTCTTAAATGCAGCGAGTAAAAGGACACGGAAATCAAGGTAAATATTGCTCTGTAGTGTTAATTTTCTAATCGCATCAACTTTTAATTGCGTCGAAACTATCGGCTCGATAGTGATGATGATATACCATTAAACCGGTCGTTAAATTAATTGTAGAATGCGTTGAAATTTCGATTAAAATTTTATAATATTACGTTTATCACGACTTGAAATGATTTTGTTTTTGTTTAGGTGGTGTACGAAATGGAACAGAAACCAGCGAACATGAAAACGTGAATAATTGGGCAGCTCATCAAGTATGTTTTGTATATTTTGTGCCATTAAAACATGGTACAGTCAAACAATATCTGTTTTGAATATTGTTCGCATTGTTGATTGTTAGATTGAGGTCGTTTACCCCGACGATATTGGCATTATTAGCAAGGTTGTTTTCTTTTCATAATTTAATAACAAGCCGATGTTTTTGTTTTTCAGAATTACAACGCTGCTCCAAATGGGTCTTTAACGGTGGCTTCGTATTCTATGTCAAATTACTATGGAACTTCATATCCTTACCCGGCTTATTGTGTAGGAGATGGCGCTAGTACATGGCCTAATAATGAAGGTATTACTTATATGAGCGAATATAACGGACAAATGGCTCCGGCAGAAGCAGCATACGGTATGGAAGGTGTGTTCGGGACGACGTTTGGTGCTCCTTTTGGACAAACGGCCGCTCCGAACGCAACCTCGTTCAATTATTTCCCCGGTAGCGCGGAATATCAAGCCTGGGAAACGAGCGCTTCGCTCCCTCCAATGACAGACAAACAATACCAAGAGTATTATAGGGAAAATTTATACGACAGCAGTAAAACGATGAAAGGTTTGGATCAACGATTGCACAACTTAGACATAAACGCTGATACAAATTCGAACAAAATGCTAGACGCGTCAAAGTATTGTTACGGTGTGGTGAAACCGGATCCGTATACGAATTCGGCGCCGCAAACCGTAGAAAAGAAAACTACTTGGGCGTCGATCGCAAAGCAACCGGCTAAACCGATGCCGCAAACTAGTAGCACCGGTACGAAGAAAAAAGGACCGGGTATGCCTCCTCCGCCGATTGTACCGGGACGTCATAACATCGACTTAAATACGTGGGAAGTGAAGAATAACAACGTGTCTAAGCCACCGGTTGCTCAAGCGCCACCTCCTCCTCCTTCAGTCAATTCTCTAGCCAAACCGATCTGGAACGGTCCGATCATTAGTCCGGATCCGCCGTCCGAGCCGGTTATGCATATGAATCCGAATACATCTGCGCCACCACCGCTCCTTCCGTGCACTTCAGCACCACCACCGCCGTTAGCTCAAAAACTCTACACCAACAGTGTGATAACGAATAGACCTCCGCCGCAAGCGCCGGCTACCACGGTGTACCAGGCACCGCCACCGCCGCAGCCGGTCGCCAAACCGCCCGTGTCAACTTCACCTCCTCAAAGACAAGTGTCTACATCGCCAGTACCTCCACCCTCTCAACAACAACAACAGCAACAGCAGCAACAACAACAACAACAACAGCAGCAGCCACTCCCGCCCTCATCTTCAACATCGTCGTCGTCGTCGCCTTCTTCGTCTGCCGTATCGCCGCATTCGGTCGTCGATAAATTGAAAGATAAAAATAATTACAATCCATCCGAGTTAGAGTTACCACCCAAAGGTACGCGTTTCTTTGTTATTAAATCGTATTCGGAAGACGACGTGCATCGTTCGATCAAATACGAAATTTGGTGCTCGACCGAGCACGGTAACAAACGTTTAGACGACGCGTTCAACGATCAGAAACATGTCAACGGAGCCGTGTACTTGTTTTTTTCGGTCAACGGTTCGGGCCATTTTTGCGGCGTGGCGCGTATGATATCGGCTGTCGATTACGGCGCGTCCAGCTCCGTATGGGCTCAAGATAAATGGAAAGGACAGTTCAGAGTACGGTGGATCTACGTCAAAGACGTACCGAACGGTCAGTTAAGACATATACGCTTGGAGAACAACGAAAACAAACCGGTAACCAATTCAAGAGATACTCAAGAAGTGCCGTATGACAAAGGCGTTGGTGTATTGAAAATAATTCATTCTTATTCGCATACCACCTCGATTTTCGACGATTTTACTCATTACGAAAAACGCCAAGAAGAAGGAGATTGTATCAAGAGAGCACCACCCCCTCCTATTCACCAGCCACCCCACAGAAATAATGCTTTCAACACGCGAAGCTCTCAAAATAAGGTAAGTTTATCTAGATAAACGAAAACTTTTTTTTTATCACTTTATTATTATTCGAATCGTTGAAAGTTACCGCATTGAGCTGACAATATCGTTTTCAATAATTTATCTACACGAGCTGAATAAGTAGCAGTAGGTTGCCAAGAGTTTTTTAATTGCCAGGCTACTGAAGCCCAATTTTTTCCCACGCCAAACACTCGTTGAAAAGTTGATTAACATTTCTCTCCACGCATATCGATTTGAATGTTGCAAATGGAAAAAATACAAATTATACTGTCTGCGTTTGTCTCCTGTCAAATTCACCGTGGTAGAGGTATATTTGTAGCCTGTGTTTTCAAATTCCATAAATAATGTTAAACGAACAATTTCGATTATATTTTTCTTCATTATTGCAATCTTTATGATTTATATTAGCCTTTTCGGAATTATCCCATGAAAATTTTATCACCCTGTCTAATACTTTGTTGATAGAATGAATTCGATAATGAAAAAGAAATATCCTAGTGGAAGTAGTACGAGCAAATATGTAGTTTTTGTTCGAATTTGATCGAATTTCACCAAGCACTTGGTCTCAGTGATAAAAGTCTTCGTACTTAAATGATGCCATGTGTTTGCACAAGATTGTTTACAAAAACATTTTATCTTAATAATATCATTGTTTCTCTAATCTAGTTTGATAATTCTTTTCGTGAATTTTTCTACGCTTGTTGACTCCAAAACGTTAGAAAATTGGCCGAGACTCTATTTCGCATATTGTAGGTATTATTTACGTGGTGATGTTCATTGGGAGTGGAGAGTAAAGGAGAGAGGAGGGATAGCTCTATTATTTTGCCATGCTGTTTTGTTTATTAGGTTAGCTTCAGCTTCAACGATTACTTTTTTAGCAAAAAATTTCATTTGATTAGTTACAGGACTAATAGAAAACTTTCATATAGTACCGCGTGATTCAAATTTTTAGCTATTTTTTACGTTCAAAAAATAGGCAGGGAATTTCATTAATTGGAAATCTGTATTTTTGAATTTTTTCCAACCACAGTCCATTCATAGTAGATACTAGATGCACTCGCAGATTAGGACAACTATTTCCAACTCTGCTGACTCAAAGTAAATAGGGAGGAGAGGGTTCGCCGTAAAAAAATTGCGTTCTAAAAGTCATAATGTTGGCGAATTCTTCCACTTTTTCTGTATGACAATGCTCAGAAATTCAATCCTACCCGAACTTCTTCTACTCCCCCTGTCTGCAAGTCCAAGCTTAATGGCTGAAATATTGATGAAGTGGGCAATAAATTCCTATTCGCATCACTCTGTTTATTCATTTTTAAAAATGTTGTAATAAAATTGTGATTCATTTTTATACAGTATTCTTTTCTAGGAGAAAAATGTAATATTTTTCTTGCTACTTCAAAAGCATATTTTGCAAACATATTTTGGAAAATATGTTTAAGATAGCGAAAAATTCACATGATAATTTAATGGTGCATAATGTCCAAATACCTGTGAAATGATTAATGATTTATTCGTAATTTTTGGGAAATTTTCTATTCGTATGATTGAATTGATTTCGTTAAATTTTTCGCCGCTTCAACTTTGGAAAATTGTTTTAAAAATAAATCATTGCAATGTGTTGCTTGTTGAGCCAAATATTCGCAAAATAAAGAACGATACATGAACTGCACATTCATGGAAGAATAAAAAAATGGAACGCCCCCCAAGGCACATCTAGGACATCTACAATATCTTCTTACCAAATTTCAACACCTTAACTCAATTAAAAGTGGGGAATGGATGACGAACCAAAAAATACTTTTTTTTGGAGTTCTGAGGGGATGCAATAGAGCTGAAAAATTGAAACTCAAAAAACATCAAATTCCAACCCCTATCTTAATTAGGAAGGGTGATATGCGTGGAATAGCCTGTTCTCAAAACCAAAAAAAGGGAAGCCCTTTCAATTGTCGTAGAAGGCTAATTTTTAGATATAGTGTAAAACTCTTCATTCTCTGTCGATTAGTTTTGGAAAACGAACAATTTTTGCAATTTTAGCCCTTCAGCACCCCATTCTCAAATTTATGCATCACTGAATTTTTACCCTAGACCTTCCCCAATCATACATATTAAATCAGCCGTTAATCGAATCCTACTGCCCAAATTTGACCCATTTTGATTAGTATCGAATTGAGTGAATGATTTTTAGGGGGGAGGGGGAGGATAAAATGAAAAGAATACTCAGTAATTGCACGCAACAAGTAAATGTCTAAAAAATAAGTTCTGATATTTTAAACGCAGAACAGTAATGGTCAATAGTAGACCAACAATAATGGATTATTAACATTGATACCATCAAGATTCGGAATGTTAACTAATGATTGTCCAGATCCATCAGCCCTTGATCATCAACAGTTGGTCAATTCTGGACCACCAAGAACCGAACTGTCAACAGTTGACCATCAATATCTAGATATTGATTGTCAACTGTTGACAGTCCGCTATTGACGGTCTAGATCTTCATGGCCTTATTATAGTCAACTGTTGATAGTTAACTCTTGATGGTCACATGTTGACAGTCAAACATCTTTCGATACCAATAAATATTTGACGTCAATGAAAACCAGGCTATTACAGTCTGTCGACGTATGGTTGATGGTGAGGGGATTATCAACAAAATCCATTTTGCGGTCCTAGAAATTCATTACGTCCATCTCTGGCCGTGCCCAGTATTAACATCGAAAGATGTTTAATAGCTCATTATACAGTTGACTGTCAACAGTAGGCCATCAAAATCTGGTCAGTCAAAATCAGAATTGCACTGGTTTTGATGGTCTCAACATTGATGATCAACTGTTTTAGGCTATTAATATCTTGATCGTCAACAGTCGGTTTATGTTTGACAAAAAAGTTGAATTTTGACCCGTCAACGATTGAAGTTGACCTTGGATTGATTTTATGATTTCAAGTTAAAATGTTGAGGAAAATTAGTTGACTTTGACTCTGGTTGATTTTAAGCATTAGATAAAAAACAAGAGATAAATATTGTATCAACTACGTTTAAAATATAAAAACTGACATTCTTTCGATGTTTACTCTTCGCAGGTAAAGAGTACTGAGTATTTTGTTTTTTTTATTTTTTTTTTTTTAATTAATTTTTAAAATTAAAAAACTTTTTTATTTACTTTTTTTCTCGGAAACTAAAAATTATTTACTTAGCTCGATACGAACCAAAATCGATCAAACTTTGGAAGTAGGCTTACATTGGCGGCGGATTTGATATTCTAGAGTAGGGTTGACCTTTGGTCAAAATTCAGTCATCCCCAAATTTCGGGGAGAGTGGGGTGCTGAGATGTAAAAATCGTAAAAATTATTCTTTTTTGAGCCAATCGACAGACAATCTAAAGTTGTATAAGATATGTAAAAATCAGCCTCTTAAGTCAATTAGGAGAGGAGATATTAGACTTTAACCCTTTTCTGACCATGAAAAAGAGCAGTTTCTCCTCTATCTTACCTCCAAATTGAGCTAATAAGTTGAAATTTGGTATGTAGATTTAGTAGGGATCATAAATATGCCTTTTGGGGGTTTCAAATTTTCAGACTCATCCATCTCCCTCCCCTTACATTCCCAAAATGTAGTTTTTTGGGCGGGTTTTCTTATGTTTTGAGTTTGTTTCTCGCATAACTCCCTTCCAAATTGAGCTAAGGCAGTTGAAATTTAGTATGTAGATTTAATATAGGTTCTAGGCGTGCCTTTTAGGAGTTTCATTTTCTCAGCCTGATTTTGCTCTTTTCTAGTCCCAAGAGTATTGCTTTTTGGTCAGTTTTCCTTATTTTTTCGAGTTTGTCCCTCGCGTAATTCCCCTTTAACTTGATCTAGGCGGTTGAAATTTGATGTACAGGTTTAGTATAGATCTTACGTTAAATGCGCCTTTTGGAGCTTTCAGCTATTCCCTGCAATATCTACCTGTACCCCTACCACTGGGCAAGAAAAAAAAAACATCCCAGAACTTTCCTTATTTTATTCAATGAGTGTACAATTCGACACGAAAAACAGGCTCAAAAAGCATCGTACAGCGATGCCTTTTTGTTTTTTCTTCCTTTCTTTTTTTCATTCGAAATAATAGTGATACTTACAAATCTAATAAAAAAAAAAACAAAAGATTGTTATCAACATGTCGATGATTTCATCGTGTTAATATAATTGTACGGGTTGATATGTATTTGGCGGACAGATAAGGAAAAAAAATAACCGCGAATATTATAGCGATGTTGGTGAAGCAGAAAGATGAAGCACTGAAGAGGGGGTCGGCGTGTGCGTGTTTAGAATCGCGTTGATCGAGCAAGCCCAGCTTTTTTTTCCAAAACGCGACAAAACCACGTTCATTTTGGCGGGTGTGGGCTAAAGATGAAATAAATTGGAGTAGGCCTTGGCTGGCCTTCGTTATCTTTTTTATTTTTTTTCTTCGCTGAACCATCGATCGAAGTTGGTTTGTATGTATTGAGGGAAAATAGGTACGAACGGTTGACGATGATGAGGTGAGCATCGAAGAAGAAGAAGTTTAAAAAACGAAAGAAAATAATAAGAGCGGAATGTGTGTAATGATGTGTACGATCAATTAATTATGATGTAATTGATGGCGATATGTTGGCTTCACTTTCGCTGGTGCGTTGTCTGGTTACAATGTTTGTACTCGTACGTGTCGCTGTCATGTGTAGTTTGACTCTCTCATTGTCAGTTGGTTCGTGTGTAGTTGGTAAATTTATTTGATTTGCGAAAATGAAAAACTGGAAATTTTTTTCTCGTTTTATTTTTTTGAGAAAGATAGCGTATATATCTTTCATTAACACGTGTACGTAATATCGATTCGTATAAACGTGTTGTATTTTTCTTCTTTCTCAAAAGTACCGTCACTTCGTCAGTATCCAGCTATGCCATCGTATGTAATAAATTTACTTGTCGATGATGGAATGAAATAAGAAGAAATGAGATCGTAATGCAGAAACGGTGAACTCGAACAAGCTTCTGGATTTCTTACCAATATATTATGTAGTTTTATGTACCTACCTACCTGACTAACTAACTACCTATCAATGGTGGTAATTTCTTTGTAAAAAAAAAAAAATGTCATGTGCTGTCGTTGAAAGTAGGATAATTTTGAAAAATGATCGATTAAATGAAGCCTTCTTTTTTTTTACCGATTTCCAAACAAAGATGTGATTCGGTCCCGAAATAAATCCCACCTGTCTGATGCTGAAAAAAAAAAGAAAAGAAAAACTATCTAAATACCTCGGTTCTCTTCATTCATTAATAAATATACCAAAAATCATATCCAGTGATCCATTCTCGTCCACTATCCCATTCTTCTATTTATAAAAAATTTTTCAAAATTATCGACCGTGTTATAAAATTTCCATATTTTTACACCCAAGAGATCTATAAAGCGAATAAATTTCTCAGCGTGTGTGGTACGAATTGATCGCTGCTGAACGAGCTAAAAAAAGAAATTACTCTAAATGTAAATTTTCAGCTGCTAAAATTTAAATGAATAAAGGGTAGCCATGAATTTTTAAAAAACTTGGAACTAAATTAGTCGAATATAATTTCGTTCTTTTTTGTGGTATTTGAGGTTTTGTAGTTTAGAGAAAACAAGTATTAACTACTGCAACTTGACTGTTTATTTTGACCTTTGTGTTGAAGTCTTTATGTATATCGGGTCTGTTAAAATTTTCGTCGAGAGAATATTATTCGATACAATTTTCTATTTTGTTCGTCATTCTTTTTTTTTTTGTTTTGATTTCGAATGTATACGAAGGTCTATGAAATTATATTGAAGAATTTGTTACTATAATGAAAATTAGGTGTTTGAAAACAGTGGAAAAGAGAAGAGAAAATTGCCCAAAATAAACTTTCTTAGACCATTATAGAAGTTTTACATGTATATTTACCTTGTTTCATAACCTATCGATAAGCCGAAATAGCATAATCAATAGTGAAATTTTTCAATTTTTTCACTCGATGTATGGAAAAAATTGAAAATTAATGTTGAAATTGATTATGCAATTGATAACAATCTTTATTTTTTGGTAGCTTTTGTTTTCGAGCAATATTTCGTTTGGTTTTTATTTTTATTTTTGGAATTATCAACTTCTTGTTTAATGTTTAAGACTGTAAAAATAGATTAGCAAAAAATTTAATGATGAAAAAATAAGAAGTATTTTCTATGTACAGCTGTTGGCTTTAGTATTCATTAAGCAAAAATTAAACATACATTTTTTGCCAAGTCGTATGTAAAACAGTTGAATTTTTTAATTGGATGTAAATTCTGTGAAATTTCAAAATCATGTTTCGATTCGAGTTTGCATTGGAAAAAAAAATTCTGAAAAATAATACCTTCATTCTTTGGGAATTCATTTTTTCTTTAGAGATTGCTGGATAACATTTGTAACATTTTTAGTTTTTTGTGAATAACTCTTTTGAAAAAGCTATTATGAGCACCTCATTACAAAATTTTATAATTTAGGGGAGAGCATTTTGAATTCAGTGGTTTTGGGGTGGCAATAGAGTGACCCGAATTGTGCTTTTTTTTGGAAATCTGCTTGTTGTGGGGTCACAGTAGTTGGGAAATGACTTCAAAAAGATGTAGTATAAATTTCAGCCCCTTAACTCTTACGTTTTAAACTGGCAAAGTTCGCTTAATGTTCAAAAATTTTTAAAAATTTTCAAGAAATTGAAATAAAAAAATTTTTAAGGAAATAATTATACTTATTTTGACCCAAAATCACCATTGACGGCATTTTTACATCATTACCCAATTTTCCATGATTTTCAAAAAAAATAGGAAGGGAATTTTTTTTGAAAAACGTCCCTCTGAAATCGATGTAGAACATCAGTGTTACACGATTAAGCACAATATTTCATTTGTACCTCACCCCTCTTTCCCCATAGACGATTTTTCGGATGCAACTCAAAAAACGTAATTTTTCCTAAATAAAAATTACGTTTTTTCAGGCAAGTTTAAAAAATTGAGTTGAAGAGCTGAAATTTTTACCACATCCGTTTGAGGTCATTTGGCAACTATTTTGACCCCGTCGCATGCAGAATTCCAAAAAAAGCAAAATTTGGCCCACATACCCTCGGTGGCAATCCCGAGAGTTACATTTATACAGCGAGAAGAATACTAATTGAAAAAAAGAAAATGTTTAATCATTTTTGGCCGAAAATAAGGAGAAAAATTCTAATTTTGAAAGTGAATGTAACAGAAGCAAAACGTTTGCGCCACAGGGCAAGGGATTTAAGTATATGACTGTAGTGAAAATATCAAGAGTGGCGATAAAGTGGTTTGCAAACTGTGACGATATACGTACAGAAAAATGTAGTTGAAAATTTTCAATTTTTGCAGTTTTTTGTGAATAACTTCGGAAAAAGTTATCATGAGCTCCCCACTTAAAAATCTTTAAAACGAGTAGCAAGACTCCCTCCTCCTTGCTAATGGCTTGAACAGAAACCCTACAAGTTGCTTTACAATGAAAAAAAAAATGTAAAATTTTGAAATTTATCAATTTTTTTTCATAGAAATGTGTGATTTTTCCATTCTTTAACATTCTGTATATTTTTTTCTCCATTAGGAAGCGGCCTTCAGACTTTCTTCCCCTCAAGGAGACAGGGGAGGAGTAAAAAATGCATCTCAAAATTCTGGTTCTGTAAAAAAAATAAATAGTGTAACCAGCGTGAAATAATTATTATGAAATTGGATTTTTGATAAAATTTCCCTTAAAAAATTACACCACAATCGACCGACTTTACTCAATAAGGAACTGAAGGAGGGAGGTTAAGTTAAAAAATTACGTTTCATCACCAAGTGGGAAGTACAGGAGATGGAGGTTCAATGGTTTGAGGGTTAGTCAGCACCCTCCCAAGCAGTTTTGGGCAAAAATCCCGAAAATGCATTTTGTGGCACTCATATTTCCCCTTTCAAATTCAGCTAGGGAGTTGAAACTTGGTATGTAGATTTAGCATGAGTATTGTAGATGTGGCTTTGGGGGGTTTTTGACGTTTAATCCCCATTGTACCCTCTCACAATTCCAAAAAAAATGTTTTTTGGCCTGTTTTTCTTATTTTTTGAGTTTGTGGCACGCGTATCTCTCAACCAAGTTGAGCTATGAGGTTGAAATTCATTATGTAGATTTAATAAGGGTTGTAGATGTACTTTTTGATGGTTTCAGGTACCTTCTATCCTGCCATAGTTCAAGAAAAAGCCTAACAGCGTTCCCTTTTTTTATTCCTTTACTGTACGAAAATCACGCCCAAAAATGAACTCATTGCGATACACTTTTTTTTTACATACCTAATTATCTACTGCTGTAAACGTTAACAAATTTTCTTGTTAAACTTTTACTTCAATTTTCCGAACTTTGCACTTGAAACAGTCAACTTTTCAATTAAATTCTTAATTTTCAACTTTTTTTCCGTCGACAGTGCCCACGCTAGAAAGACTTAAACTTGTCGTATTTATATTTTATGCTCTCTCCCTCTGTGTTCTATATTATTCGAAAATTATATTAATTACAATGATAGAAAATATGAACAGTGGACTTTGAACAATGATCCTTCGGTGACTCATTGCTGTTATCATCTTGGCGATTTCAAGTTCTTAATAATGAAAGATTATTATTCGATAAAACACGTAATCCAGAAAATTAGTCGATTTGATAGCACAAAATGCTTATTCGTTTTGAAATACTATATCTACTTCTTCCTCTCATTCACATTTATTTTTACATACTGTACATACAGTACATAGAGTACATACAGTTTGCATGTTGTCTCACCTTGGGAAATTATTCCCGGAAATAATATGTCATCGGCCCCTGTCGAAATTGTTCCCATGATGTACGTAGTACATGTATATACTACATAGACATACACATGTGCATAGTACATACATAGGTAATGTATGTATCGTATTACCTTGACGGTGTAGCTCGAAAAATTCTCTATTTGTATCCTTGAAGAAAATTTTCGCCAATTTTTTCCCCATCTGTATATCCTATCGCTGGTTACATTTTACCAATGCGATGGTATTTTTCTTGCACATCGAAGCGCAATTTCTACGTTACACACATTTCTAACGGACTCGTATACGCCCGTGCGATTTTAAATCAGCTGATTTTTCTTTTATTATATGTAAGTATACAGTATACTTACACGCTGTTCAATTGTGTGCTACACTAATTGACTGGCGAGCGCAAAATATCATTGAGTTGGGAGAAGGAAGAGAGTAAAGCAAAGGACAATTTATGTGCAGACGAGAATGATACGTTTAAATTGCTGGGCCAGATGTACGGTATGGTGGTAAATTTTTTTTCTAATTAAATTATTCGACTATATTCGGACTCGGGCGTCCTTGAGGAGTGATTTTTTTTTTTGGTCTCCTCTTTCACTCCGTACGTATCGATGTTTTTTCGTGCTTCGGTATATTGGGGCAAGTTTACCGCAGACGTCATCGATTTTCTCCTTCTCTCGTTGTTTTTGTTGTTTTATTTTTTAGTTTTGTTCGGTATTTCGTAAATTTCGAACTTATTACGACAAATTACATAATATCTTGCAGAAGGGAAAAAGTTTTTCAGAATTTTCCATTATTTTGGTATCATCTATACGCATATAATATATATGTATATATATTTTTTTTTTGGTAGAAGTAGGAGTAGAATATGTGAGGTGATTTTTTCCTACCTCAGTTTTGTCGAATAGGGATTTTTATTCGGAATCATGTGTACATGATTATGTAATGTACTTCGTAGTATTTACTTATTTTACAAATATTCGATGCCTACGTCATCTATGTCTGTGCTATAAATGGAAGTTCAAAATCTTTGTCAGAACGTCACTGCTAAACGGCTAAATAAAATTGGTTGAAATTTTGACTGTACATTTACATCAATGTGAAGGTGGTCGACACGAAAGTCGTTTTTTTTTTAATTTTCCTTCAAAAAGCTGTAATCAAGCTTTTAAGTTTTTGTGACGTCACTAGACGTTACAGTGAGGTAACAAGTTTGATGGTAGGACGAGGTATGATAAATTTTTACCCAATTTTCAATATTTTTTCATGATTTTTAATCAGTTTTCTACATGTTTTACCTTCTTTTTATCAAATCTTTGCTTACATTTCGATAATTTTCATCAACTTTTTTCATAATTTAAGCCAATTTTTCCCTCGTTTTCAACATTTTGTTCTGATTTTAGATCAGTTTTCTTCACCTTCTATTCATTGCAGTAAACTTTTAATTTAATTTTCGATGATTCATTCATTTTTGTTAGATTTTTCTCAATTTTTAATGATTTTCAACGTTTTTTATTTTCTTAGTTAAGGTCAATTTTCATCCATTTTTCAATCTTTTCTTTTCAGTTTTCAATGATTTTTGACAATTTTTTTTTCATAATTTGTGATCAACTTTCTTCACCTTACACCCATTTTTATCAAATTTTTACCCAGTTTTTGATATTTTCAACTTTCTTTTCTTAATTTAGACCAATTTTTACTTCTTATTCAATATTTTTTCATGATTTTTGATCAATTTTCTGCATTGTTTATCCATTTTTATCAAATCTTTACCTAATTATTGATAATTTTCTGCAATTCTCTTCAGCATCTAGATAAATTTTCATCCATTTTTCAACTTTTTTTGTCATATTAGATGAATTTTCTTCACTTTTTACTCATTGTAGTAAGTTTTTAAATGAATTTTCGACGATTTTCAATTCTTTTTATTTTTTTATAATTCAAATCAACTTTCACCCATTTTCCTACATTCTTTCTTGATTTTTTATCTAACTTCTGCACTTTATATCTGTTATGTAAATATTGTATCCAATTTTCGATGAATTTTAGCGATATTTTTCTTACTACAAGTCAATTTTCACACATTTTTGTCAAATTTTCCCTAAATTTCAATGATCTTTAGCATTTTTGTGTTATTTTTGATTATTTTTCTGCATTTTTTACACCGTTTTTGTCAAATTTTCGATAATTTTCGAAGAATTTTATTTATATTTTTGATTAATTTTCAACCGTTTTTTTACATTTTTTTTTCAGATTTTTGATCAATTTTTTTCACTTTTTATCCGTTTTAATTAACTTTTTACAAAATTTTCGATGATTTTAAAGTTTTAAAAAAATTTTGCTATTAAATCGAATTTATAAACTAAATAATTTTTACTTAATATTGAATGCTGAATAGCGAGTAAATTTAAATGATCTAAATATCTTGAAATTTCAACAAATGAAAATTGAATTTTTTTCACGATTTTCTGAAAATGTACTAAGGAAATTTTTTTCGAGAAATGCTCCCCTGAAATGGATGTAGGATATCAATTTTAAAAAATTAAAAGCAATACTTCAATTTTACCTCCATAACTGATTTTTCAGGGGCATTCAAAAATTGACATTTTCTTACATCTTTCAAAATTAAATTTGTTAAAAATTGAAAAAATTCCAACAATGGGAACATATTTAATCTGTTTTAGACCATCAGAAGCGATTCTACATTAAAAAAAATTTTTTGAACCGTTTATACTGTATTTCAGTAATTAAATCTGACCTTGAATGAACAAAGGTAAATGTTTTTGGCTCATTTCACGAAGAATTCATGAAAAAATGTTTAAGCACCCCTGAAACATGAACTACGAAAGATAAAATTTAAATATTACGCTTAATCAAAATTAATGTCCTGCATTCATTTCAATTGGGCATTTCTCAAGAAAATTCCTTCTTATGATTTCTCAGAAAAACAAAAAAAAAAAACAAAAACAAAAAAGTGAATTTTTTTTAATTCTAAAAACAGGAAAATTGTGAAAATTTGTCAACAATGATCATTTTATCAATTTTTCCTGGAATTTTTGCAAATTTTTGAACTTGGAGTTAGTTTTGCAAATTGAAAAAAAAATTCAGTTGGAAAGCTGAAATTTTTATCAATTTATTTTGAGGTAATTTTGCAACTATTGTACCTCCGCCTTTTGTAGATTTCCAAAAAAAAAAAAAAAAAAAAAAAAAAAAAAACGAAATTCGACCCACTCTAGAGTTTACTACTTAGCTAAGAAAAATCTTTTTTTTTAAAAACGACTTTACTTTTTGAAACTTCTCTTTGATCCCTTTCTCATTTAAAGTTGTTTTTTTTCTTTCAGTAGAAGTTCTTAAAATTTCAGTTCTAATTTTTATTTCAATTCTTCGCAGTGCCAGTTTCGTCGTAACGTTTACCTTTTTTCGCTTCTCCTAAAACTTGGCCCAACGTGAAGTAAAAATCAAATAATTGATATTTCGGTTTGCGAAAACAAAAACCTATAACTTTCATGTAAACACAAAAATTAGCATAGTTCGTGGGTGTATTATTTTTCCCGAATAAAACTAGAGCTACATTTCCAGTATAAATTGTAGGCCTTTTAATAAGTACTAAACGAGGTTGGTATATTATACGGACGAATAATTTTTTTTTTTTTGAAAAAGGTATTTTAGTGTTCGAGTGCGATGCTGAATGAAAATTTAGGTAGCTCCTAGCTACGTTAAACATTCGAGTGAGAGATAATAATGTTTAAAAATAGCCTTTTTTGGTGTTTCTTTCTTCTTCTATGCTTTCGGCATGCACGAATGAATACGAAGAAGGATGAAGGATAAAAATATTCTCACGATGAAATTTCAACCGTACTAGGAATGAGAACGTAAGAAGACATTTTCATATAATAAAAAGTGACAGCTCGCGACATAGACGATTTTATTAAAGTATATGAACGTGATGATGCGAAGTATAAAGTATACCTACTCTATATACTTACATGTAAATATCTCTCACAATAGACCTCGGTAGTAAAAAAGCTTGGAATTATTGCATAAAAACGATGAGTCAAAAATGGTTCGAGAGTAATAGATTATAGAGTTGTATGAATGTTTTAAAACCTATATTTCTGTTATTATTGCTATGGTTGTTACATCGTTTTCGAATTGACTATGGCAACTAGTGCAGATAAACAAGTCGAACAATCGAAAGAAACATTAAAAATTGCGTTGTTTTGCACATGATAATATAATACTTTCGGTAGGTATTTGCAGTCTGTTTGTACAGTGCGATGTTTTGTAGTATTTGTTCTACCTTGAACTATGGCTGATTTTTTAGGCCATTGTTGACCATAGAAATTAACAAAATGCGACATCTTACAATGTACATTATATAGGTGTCTAATTATTATTATTTGCAAATTATCAGCTAGGACCCATTTCGTAAGTACGTACTGGTCAATGTTTAGTGCACAATAGCACATTATGTATGTATTTCGATGACTGTGGCTATTTCATTGTTGGATGAGGAGATTGTTCAAGTACTGAAGTTGTAAAGACAAAAAGACTCTCAATTGATTGTGTATAGAATTTAGTAATTAGTTAAAATTTCGATTTTTACTTTTATAATGAAAACGTTTTATATGTTTGAAGCACATGCTCTGAAACTAATTTTTGGAAAAGGTGTTGAAGGTATAGGTCTGAAAAGTCAATACCTCCAAAAGACACATCTATACCACCTACTAAGTCTACCTACTACCATATTTTAACCTCCTAGCTGAATTTGGTTGGAAGATAGAGGATGAACAGTATTTTTCCAATGTAAAAAAAGAGGAAAACCATTATACTTCCCCTCCTAATAGACTTGGGAGGCTGGCTTTTGTATATGTTATACAACGTCGGACTATCTATTAATTGGCTCAAAAACGAATAATTTTAATTACTTTTGCCCCTCAGCATCCCCTCGTCCAAATTTTGATATTACTGAATTTTGATCCGAGGTCAATATCTAATCCATAGCTATTTAAATTTGATCGATTTTGGTCAATATCCAGCTGAGCAAATGATTTTAGTTTCGGGGAAAAAATCAAATAAAATGAAAATAAATATCTCGCATGGCCAAAAATGGTCGTAATGGTTTTGTAGCACCCCGAAAAGGATTTTGTTGATATTCCCCCTTATCCATCGTTGGTCGATAGACCGTAATAGGCTGGTTTTCATTGATAATATGACATAGAAAATCAGACTGAAAAATCATCGCAAAAATGTCTGATTTTTGTAAGATGGAGAAGAAGAAGAGGAAATAGCGGAGCTCGTCAACCTAACGAATACAGTCAGCGAAAAACTTGGATTTCGTATTAATACATCAAAAACGAAAGTTATGGTGGTGGATTGGGCCACGTGTCTTCCAGTTCCTTCAGCTCTGAGCGAATACGAAAAGATCAACGCTTTCGCCTCCATAGGCTCCATCATCGAACCAAATGGAAGCTCGTCGGTAGAAATACAGCGCCGAATCATACAGAGCAAATCAGCTATGACCAGACTGCGTAATGTCACATGTAATAGAGTTCTGATCAGATGGTCTGACGTCATCAAAGCGCGAATGGACTCTGTGGTAAGAGCTGCTTCACAGGCACAAGATGGTGAAAGGTGGCGCACTCTCTTAGGTGCAATACAGTCGTAAGCGACGGAAACTCACTGATGATGATTTTAATTGTCCATACACGGAACAAAAAAAAAACTCTGTGGAGTGTTTTTTCTTGAATATGAGTTGGGGTACGGGTAGATATTGAAGTGAATAACTGAACCCCCTAGAAAACGCATCAAAAACCTACAATGAATCTATATACCGAATTTCAACTTTCCAGCTCAATTTGGAGGAATGAACTCAAAAAATGAGAAAAATCAACCAAACAACTGCATTTTCAGGACAGTGAGAGGTTGCAGTGTGGTTAAAAAGTTGAAATTTCCAAAAGGCAAATTTCAACGTTTTTCAGTGATTTTGGCACCAAAATGAGTGATTTATTTTTTTTTTCTCTGGTGTTCTGTTTCCTTCCTAAAGTCACAAAATTTTTGAAAAAACATGGAGGGGTAGGTAACCTAGAAGCCTTTTAAAATATTATGCTGGGGTCGGAAGCTGAAGTTGAGCTCTTCAAAATGCCATAATTGATATCTAGCGCTGCAGCTAGAACTCTACATGACATAATCCAGTAATAAGGGTAAGAAGAGATTCAATGAGTCTAAAAAATCGTTATCATCAATAGAAACATCTACAACTATAGACATTGGACCTAAGATAAGCCACCCAACTGGCAGCCATATTGCCTGATTTTCATGAATTATTCCAATTTATCCTGCTGGATGATCTTGGCTGCGCTGCGGTCGAATCTCTCTTGTGATAATACAGATTACATTCACTCCAGAAAATAATTTTGAACTTTGAGAGTAATTAAGACCACTTTATAAAATGTTATCAAACAGCAGGAATATTTAGAAATACTTTGAACAAAACCTCAACTACAGCACAGCAAAAACCACCTAGTGGGATAAATTGGCATAACTCAAACAGAAGCTACTCCTGTCTTACCCCTTTGCCTGAACTTTGTTGTCTTGTCCTAGGTCCAATGTCCATATCCACGACCTATACTAAATCTACATTCCGAATATCAACTTTCCAGCCTAATTATGGGAGGGGGGTGAACTTTTTCGTGATTATGATGGAGTGTCATACTTTGACCATTCCAACGATGTATTGGGAGTCGATATTTGGATCACAGAAGTACGTGCAAGTTGTAAAACTATCCATCATTTCTGCCGAATCCTGTAGTAGAGCTTCTCAGCTTGTTTTTTTCTTCAAATGACAAAAGTAAAGCGAACCTGAGATTGGTTATTGTTGACATATGTACGAGTAATTGAGGTGTCATAATCGGTTCAATGTAAAATGTTCGAAGGCAAGTTTTTTTAGTAATGCTTTGCTATTGATTCTAAATTTAACAAGTAAGATTATGATGAAAAATTATCGTTGATTTTAATCGACCTTGTGCTTTCTGTAATCAGCTTTAAAGACAAAATATAAATCGCTGGTAAATTACCTTAATTCAGAGTTGATTTTTATTTTAAAAAAAATTAAAATAAAATAGCGAAATATTCTTCCTGAAGAAAAAAAATACGATTTTATAATTTCTTCTTTTTCTCAGACAGTTTTCTATATTTTTATCCACGTGATTATAGTTAGTTTCATTCAACTTGTCACTTGGAAAAAAGTTAACAAATGCTAATTTGCCGGTAGAATATCTTAATTTGGTGATTTTCATGCATCTTATTGGCTAGTGAGCATGTGTTTACTTTTTTCCAAATGACAAATTTAACGAAACGAACTATACGTGTACTTTACAATTTTTAAGGAAGAGTGAGAGAGGAAGAGAGAGAGAGAGAGTAGAAGAATAAGCTTTTAGCTGATCTTGTGTTCTTACTCGTATGTCTGCATTTCGTAATCTTGAAAAAAATCTAAATTATGTGAAGATTCTGACGGTCACTCCCCCCCCCCTCTTCTCGAATCCCAGCATCAACTTAGTCGTTTTTTCTTGATCGTATAGATCCAGCTCATGGGCCCAAATCTAAGGGCAGGCCCTGTTCCAGGGAGTGCTAGAGAACGCTCAGCATCCCATAGAGCTGAACTGGACGTCTCCCGGGAAAATTCCATCAATATAGAAAATTTTTATGTACTGTGTTGGTCTTTGCCTGGTGAAATGTTTCCTTAAGTTGTATTCAAATGGTTCTACAAACTTGGTAACACTGATTTTTCTTTGGAAGAACGATTATCAGGGTAGTATCAAAAAGAAGGCAGTTGATGTAGAGACTACCAAGAGCAGATATGAATCAACAAGGAGTCTAGTTTCTGGAAAACCTGAAAACCTTGGAAAAGTAAGGGAATTATAAAAATCTGGAAAAATCAAAACATTTTAAAATTTCTACTAGAAATATTCAAATTAAAAAAAAATTGCATAATTTACATAGCAGAGACTATAGAAAGATAAGCATGCTAAATTTGCCCCGGTGGAATTTTGACATGATACTTTGGTGGTAGGTGCATAGTTGCATACTATCAAGATACATACCTGACCAAAGTTTTGGACTCTCAACCGCACCAGTGTTCAAGGGGGAGGGGGGAGCTTTTTTTGAAGAACATTTTTTCAGGGTATTGTATGTCTATACAAGAGGCATCCCTGAAAAAATCAACACGCCCTCTCCCCCCTTAGTTTGCCCCCCCTTTTCTTCATTTTTTTAAATAAGGATACTGGTTTGGTAGAATTTTGAAACTATGCTTATTAGATGTGTACTTGACCCCTTTATCATGTATATTTTTTTCAAAATTTTATATCCCAAAGGCCATGGTTAAAATTTGAAAAAAAAAAAAACTTGAGATAGGCAGGGTCAAACAGAACTGTAATGCAGAAATCTGCTTTTATTGCGATTGTTTTCGTATTCGGCATAATTGTAGCTTGTAAAAGTAGAAAATCATAGCCGATCAGCAAAATCCTTGTAAAGGCCCCTGTTGAACAGTAGGAGCACCCCTCCCCCCTGTTTTTGGTTCCGGTATACGTTCATAATATTGGTGTCGTTTTCGCATGAATCGAACCTACTGAACACGAATATGAAATTAGATTTTCAGTTCAACCCCTCCTGAGTACTTCATGTAGAAAGGGGAGGTGGTATCAAAAGTTTAGTAAATATGGTTATATTATTTTGAAAGGGCGGAAATTTTGCAATTGTTTCCATATTTAGGATATTTCTGAATCAGAGAGTAGAAAATCATAACGAAGGAAAATAAAACCCGTTCGAGGCCTTTTCTGGAACATAACAGCACCCCCTCACCCCCGTTTTGAGTTCATGGGTGCGTTCATGATATTGGTGTCGTTTTCACATAAATCGAACCTCCTGAACACGAATATGAAATCAGATATTTAATTCGAACGCGATATTCGCTCGATTCTAAAGGGGAGGGTTTCTAAAAGTTATTTGTTGGTTACATAAGCCTACCCATAAGTGACCTGCGTATTGTCTGAACGGACGTATACATTCTTCTGCGCTATGATTTTCTATTTTCTAATTTACAAATTTATCCAAAATATGGAAACCATTGCAACATTATCATGGCATGAGTATTCAAATGAAATTCGCCCATTCCTCGTTTGGAAAAGGTCTGGAAAACTGGGAAAAATTGGTGTGGAGAATCTGGAAATGTTGAGGAAAATTGTTTCCGGAGTCTGCTGGAGACCATGATCTATTTCGAGGTTTGGAAATATTTTTCTTTTGCTGAAGCCTTTGACCTAAGTGCCATTGAAAGAATATCGTCGTTCCTTTTTGAGCCTACGATTTGCCCATGAAGGGTACAATGTTGCCAAAAGATGTTTATCCAGTATCCCCTGGCATTTTGTCAGCATCGCCTACTAATTAAGGCTGGCTACGTGCAAGTGTAAGAGTCCAATAATTTATTTTCTTATTTACTTAAAAAAATATTCTATTCTTTTCGAATCGAGCAAAAGAAGGAAAAACTCATCCGCTGGGTAATTTTTAACGATTCGTACAAGCGTATAACGTTTTATTAATAGAGAAGTCGTTATCGTAATATATTTAAGTACTAGTTTTTATTTTTACTTTTTTATTTATTTATTTATTTTTTAAATATCGTCCGCTAATACGAATTAATTAATTCTGATTTCAGGATCGAGACGGCGGCGGTAACAATTACAACTCGAATCATAATCGTCGCGGTGGCGGTGGCCGGGATGGCCGAGACGGCCGCGACGGCCGCGATGGTCGAGACCGAGACCGGGACCGAGACGGTGGCAGTGGCCGTGATGACCGCGGCGGCCGTAATAACAATGGCAATAATTTCACTAATCACAGGAACCAATGGAACTCATTACGATCGTAGTTTAATTAATTGTATGTACATTAGATATTGTTCGTTTTTATTTTCTCGACCTACCGCCGCCTCCCTCTCTATCCGACGCACTATAAATTGTCGCCGGTAGTCGTCCTTTGGAGGGTACTAGGTACATATTTGAGCGAGGAAAAATTTTTAAGAAAACAGGCTATCCTTATTTTCTTATTTTTTTTTTTTTTTTTAGTCAGTATGTGTTTGTACGTATACGAAAAAGAAAAAAAAAAAAAAGAGAAAAAATCAGCACGACTTGGCGACGATTTTGGTGTTGTTCGAAATTCGAACGCGACGCGATTTTCGTATCGAAAATTAATCATGTTTTTTTTTTCTTCTTATTCATCTGCTACGATAGTATTAAAATAGGATGATAGGGAGAACGTAAGCTGATGATTTTCTATTTCTAGTTTGGTATGAAATTTAATTATTATTCGAATTTTTTTTTTTTTTTTTCTTTCGTGTAAGTACCTACTCCGATTTATTTCTTTAATGGAATTTTTCTCTCGCATTTAACATATCGTTGTGTGTGTGTGTGTGTGTTTGTGTAAATTTTTGCCCCAATTACTATTATTATAATTAAAAAAAAAAAAAAGTGGTATTTAACGTAAAAGATAAATTTTTATATGTACGGAGTTTTACCGAATAATTTTTTTCCTCTTTTGATAAGATGGTCAGATTTTATTAATTTTTTTTTTTTTTTTTAATAATTTTATACGCGTGATGAAATTACTCGTCTCATCTTTACCGTATATATTTTAATAATTCGATTGTGCACGAATATTAGGTACGTTAGGAAGAAAATTGATAGAATTTGTGAATTTCAAAGTGTTCGATCGAAGCGTAGATATAATTGAAAGAATCTCCGAAAGTACGATATCTATTTAAAATCTAACGTTATAGGTTTAGAAGAAGGGTTCATTGATTCGAGTGAGTAAATTGGATGGCAATTGTTGGCGAATTACGAATTACATACTGTACGATTGTACGTATAAGAGTACGTATATGTGGTTTGATTTCCTGTGCGGAAATTTGTTAATAACTGTGTTCGAATCGAAGTCTCAATATACGTGCGATGGAGTAGGAGGTGCTTCAGGTACATTGAAGAATCGCTTGAGCGAAGATTGACGACCGACCGATTGATAATCGTCAGTGGTGTGATTGCACGATGTCGAAAAATTGTCAACCTCTTTTTTTTTTTTTTTTGGAATTCGTATAAAATGAGCGGATATGTAGGACGGACATTGGACAGTAGGATGTTGAACTGTTACGTAATCTACACGATATGATTTTTTTTCCACGACTTATATAGTCCTTTTGTTTCACGATGGCCTAATTTGATGATGCGAATTTTGTTGACTATACAATTCGGCAGGGTTGGGTCGGGCTCGTTGCAAAGTATTTAATTACGAGAGGTTTGTTTGGTTTTATTTTTTACGTTGAAATTATTGGTTTAAATTTTACGAGTTGATTTCGTGTCTAGATTGTAATGTCGATAGAAAGTGGAGTACTCGATGTGGTCGTTGGGTAGTTTATTTACTCCTCGATATATTTGGTTTTGGCACATTGCTTTTGAAATATCTGATGCTTGATTATTGCGAGTGAAAAGAAATGGCGAAAGTTGAAAATCTAAGCGAATCGATCAATTTTCGAAACAGCAAAATAGTATTTCCGATTACTTTCGAAGCTTATGTTAGATTCAACTTTTGGTCTGAATTTATTGGAGTGTTGTTGTTGAAATAGAAAACTATGTGATTCGAATGTAAATTTAATCATTTTCAACTTCGGTCGGGCAGTATTCGATAAAATTCAATCGGTGTTTCATTGTTACAAATTTGATTTAGCTTTGATTATTTTTTATTTTGAAGAAATTAAAATACAAAAAACCCAAATGGATCACATTTCGATTGATTTATATCGATTTCGATTAATTTCGATTATTTTTATGCATTATCGAATCGTATATTAGATTCAACTTTCGAGCAAACTTGATACAATCGAAAAAAAAAGAAACGATATGATTCGAGTTTAACATGGAGTAATGCTCGAAAAAATTTGATCGCTTTCGATCAGACGTACAAATCTATTCTATAAGTCCAAAATTTATTTGTCTTTAATGGGGGGGGGGGAAGGAGGGTGGTTGAAAATTGAGCCAAATCGTGGATTAATTTCTGATCGTTTTTAGTCACCTTTGATCATTTTAGATTATTTTTAATCATAATGAAAGTTATTACTAGATTCAACGTACAAGCAAATTTGATAATTTGAGTAAAAATTGAACAATTGTTCACTTTGCGCAATATTCCAAAATTTTGATTAATTTCGATTAGACGTTTAAATCTACTTTATTACTACAATACCGATTTAGTTTCAATCGAACGAGAAGGGAAGGGGAGCTGGCTGGAAAAATCGTAGGTTAAAAATAGATCAATTTTAATCGTTCTTATTCAATTTTGGTCATTTTTAATTAGTTTTGAAGCTCGAATGTGATAATCTGAAAAATTCTTATAATTATTTCCAAACTGGTGCAGTATACGAAGAAAGAAATCCGGACGAGAACGTAAAATTAATATAATTCGATCGATATGGTATTATAATCGAAAAAAGTTCCTCGTATTCAATTATAAGTATAAATCTATTTATTTTCTCAAAAATTTCGATGTAATTCGAAAATTAATTGAATTGTAGATCAAATCGATTACAATACGCTAACAATATAATCGATTATTTACTCCAACGATATTCAAAATTTTGATATCGAACGCTAGTATATGATTTCGATTCAAGACGATACCATGTCCAGGTTTTAATTTTGATTAGTTCATTTATTTGTTCAATTTTAGCTTGTGTACGGTAATTATTTCGAAAAAAATCGATCAATTTCGATTTTCGATTTATGAAATCGATTTCGTAAACTGTTTTTTGTCAAGTGTTTTAATTTTCAAGATACGTTCATTGTCTCGTAATGAGCTTACATAATGATCGAAACATCGTTTAAATCGATATTATCGAAAAATCTTCAATTTATTATTAAAAGTCATTGTATTATCTTACTTTTTTTTTTCAAGCTTTTATCTCATTCGTTGAAATTTTTGATTTTTTTAAACGATCGACTTTAAGTTACCGACCTGCCTGTCATATTATCACTGCCTTCTTCCAGCTCGTGGTAATTCGATATCGATTTCGAGTAATTTTTCTTTTTTTATAGAGAAAGCGAGTATTTTGTTTCTGTTAAAAATATTTTACCCTTAAATTAAAAATTACCCATTATAATCGATCTATTTCGTCGTTAAAATCGGTATTAGCGTAGAAAAATCGATTTATTGAATGAATTACAATATTTATAATAAATAAATTGCAATGTCGATATTATTTTGTAAATCAAAATATCAATATTTTTAAATAATCCAAAATATCGATATTATCGAATGAATTAAAATATTTCTTATTATCAAATTAATAAATTTATCGATATTATCAAGGAAATTAAAATATCGATATCATTAAATTATTTCAATTATAGATATAATTAAATAAATTAAAATATCAATATTATCGAATAAATCGAAATATCGATATTATCGAAATTGTAGGGGTTTGTAATTATTTTTTTCGCATAAATATGCATTTCTTCAAACTTCATCAAAACTTGATACGATTTTTCCCCGTTTTATTGATGTTTTTCTTCCTTTAAAGACAGTTATCGATAGTAATTTGCTATTTTTATAAATAGAACATGTTTATAGGAAAAGGATGTTGGAATTGAAAAAAGTAATCTAAAACTCTCTACTTTTTTTTAAGGCAAGGTTAACTTCGAAAAAAAATGAAACATTTATCATAACTACATCATCATTGTTTTATTGTAATTTGTTTTTAAAAAAACAAAGGCATACAAATTGTTTATAATTTGAAGAAAAAAAGACCTATCTATTTTTTTTTTGTTGTACAAAGTATCGTTAGAGATTGTTATTCGATTTAATTGTTAGGTACATTAATTTTTTCGAAGTATCTTGAAAAAAAGACTATATCGATAAATGAACTAGACTTAAATACGTTCGTTTGAGCTCTTTTATTTAAAAATTATGATCTCAAAAATTCTCAGTTCATCTTTCTCTCATATAAGTGATTCATTCTTCTCTTTGGTGGTGAAAGAAATCTTCGTTGTGTATATTTTTTTATTTGTGAAACTGGAAACCTGCCTGTAAAAAATTTAAAGATCGATATTTTAATCGAATAAATTGTACATTTTTTTTCCAATTCTAAATACTAGATGATGTTTTAACAGACCATCTTTTAATTAATTTATTTTTGTTTTCCTTGAATCATGACCCTTTCCTTGCTTACGTCAGTTGAATGTATACGCACACGCTTTCAATTATATTACCTATGTTGTATTCGGTCTTTCGGTGTAGTGTTAGATATGATTATGACCCCATTTGCCCACCTTTTATCTTTTTAAATGTATAAAATGTGGCCATGTGACTCGCTATTTATATATATTTTTTTATTCTCGTTCAATTTTTAATTATTGTATAAATTCTAATTCGACCATTTTTTTGACTGATAATGTTTCGCGTAATTAATTTAAAAAAAAAAAATATTATCTTAACGTAAAATTCTTAAAGCATTTCCCTCTTAATTTTTTTTTTTTTTTTTTTTTTTTAATATCTACCCATCCGTGTATGATGATGGGACTTTTTTAAAATTTAATATTATATTTTTATCTTATTTTATTTATTTATTTTTTTACATACGTAATGCGTATTAGCTTTTTAATGGCGTTCAAATTTCGTTATAAATTAAGCTTTATTTCTTTCTTCCTTTTTTTTTTTTTTTTAATTCTATACTATTTTAACAATGAATTTCTTATAACAATTATGTTTTCTTTTTTCATTTCTCTTGTTATGTATTCTTGTATAATATTGTGATAGAAACTACGAATTTTTATTTCCTCCACTGTTTCTTCTACCTGTTTGAAAGTTTATGTAGTTTTCTTTTCGTGTGATTTTTCTTTTTTAATTATAAATCCGAATGTATAGAAAGTTGCGTGAGTTTTGTATTCAATTTGAGAGATACGCACGTCCTTCTTGTACCAAAAAAATGTTTAGTTCTGTGAACTATGAAAACCGTCAAGTACCAATACCCTTCATTTTATTTTAATTTTTTTCATTGTATATTTATAACCAAAAAAAAAAAAAAAAACGTTAACGATGTGAGAAGATATTGTATTAACGAATTATCATTATTTTTGAAATTTCTCTCGATCGACGACCATAATTATTTACTGTAATATACGAATAATACCTATATACCTTTATGATTCAGTAGAAATATTAATTTTTTGATTGTGATAAAGGGTTTGTTTATTTTTTTTTTTATTTTTCATTCATTATACTATTGTGTACTTCTTCTTTTATGTTTTACACCGGCATTTGTGTAATATAATAATAATAAATGATTATAATAATTAATAGTTACGTAGGAGCACCCGTTAAATATGTTTGAAAATTACGCGATTCGTTTTTAAACTTTTTTTTTTTTGTTTAAATTTTTGGCCAACCATGGTTCGTTGTGTGTTTATGTTGTAAGTTTAATTATTTACCTATGGTGTAATATGTATTTATTTATATGGAGAAAAAAATAATACGAAAAAATACGTGTGTTGTCTATGTATTGACGCGAATTAACGTATTCGTAGTGTAGTTTATTATTTTATATATGTTTAAAATGGATTTAAAAATAAATAAAATCGATGGAAAAAATCGTGTGATTAACAGTTTTATCATTTTATGTGTATTAGAATAAAATTTTTTTTTCTCGTATTAGCTTATAAACGCAATTAGTTTTTTAAACATTTATATTTTTAGTTGATCGGGTATCTTTTTTTTCATACTACTTCATCGTTTTGTTAATTATATATATTTTAGAAATCACTTGAAATAAATGATATTTTTTAATGAATTTGATGTATTATTTTTTCGATAAATTGTGATCGATAAAAATACAGGGTGTTCTTGCTTCGATGGTACTTCCTCCATATCACCAGTAGAGCAACTGAAGTTTGACATATGTATGATGTTTTGCCTATCCAAATCATTACAGGGGTCAAGATACCCGGTTTTGAAGTTTTTTCCTGAAAATCTGAGATTATTTTCAAAACTTTCCAGCTTTTTATCTAAATGTGCTAGATACATCCGATTTGCACCAAAGTGTATCGTATATGGTTTAGTATTTTCAGTAAAAAAAAAAAATGAAAATAAATTAGTTGGTGAGATACCTTACAAACTTAACTTTTGAAAAAACTCTTCCATCGCTTGACAATATCATATTTTCTTTAAGTCGTTTGGAAACTTCGAGGGAAAAATCTTATTATAGAATTTTGTATAATTTTCCAGTTGCAAAGATGGTAATCGAGTTCTGAAGACCTTGTGAATAGTTGTTAAAATTCAAGCAAGGGCTCTGAAAGCTTTTGAAGGATCATGAAGGTTTCCGAAAAGTATTGCATTAAGGTTCTTGAGAGGGTTCTGAAGGCTTTTGAAAGATTTTGAAGGTTTTTGAAAAGGGTCCTGGAAGAGTTCTGATGGGTGTTGAAGTGTTGTGTTGGCTGCTGAAAAGGACTCTGAAGGATTTTGAAAGGGTTCTGAGGGCTTTTGAAGGGCCGTGAATTTTTTTTGAAAAGGGTTGTGAAAGTTCTGAAAGGCTTTTGAAGACTTCTGAATGGTTGTGAAGGTTCTGAAACGGTTCTAAAGGCTTTCAAATGTTCATAAAGTTTTTTGAAAAGTGTTTTGAGGGTTCTGAAAGGGTTCTGAAGACTTGTGAATGGCTGTGAATGTTCATTAAAATGGTTCTGAAAGGGTACTGATGGGAGTTGAAGGGTTGTGTTGGCTGATGAAAAATGTTTTGATGGCTCTTTAAAGGTTTCTAAAGGTTTTTGAAAATGGTTGTGAAAGTTCTGAAAGGGTTCTGGAGGCCATTGAAGTGTTGTGTTGGCTGTTGAAAACAGTTCTGTAGGTTCTTGAAAGGTTTCTAATGGCTGTTGAAGTGTTATGAAAACTATTGGAAGGGTTCTGAAGGCTCATGAAGGGTTTTTAAGGTTTTCAAGAGGGTTCTGAAGGTTGTCAAAAGTTTGTGAAAGCTGTTGGCAAGTTCTGGAGTCTATTGACACATTCTAAGAACGTATGGATGGTTTTGTCAATGCCCGGCGTGCATTTTTTGGGGTATTCATTTTTCAGTTTTATTTCACACTCTCGCAGCTCTGAAAAAATAGCTTTTTTGGCTAGTTTTTCTTACTTTTTAAGTTTTTTCCTCGCGTAACTCCTGTCCAAACTAGGATAGGAACTTGAAATTTGGTATGTAGATTAAATAGGGATCCTAATTGTGCTTTTTTGGAGGCTCAACTTTTCAGCTTCATTGCACTTCCTCACAGCTTTGAATTTGTAGTGTTTTGGTTGGTTTTTCTGGTATAAATCGGAATAACTCATGAAAATCACACACTATGGCTGTCAGTTGGGTGTCTTATTCTAGGCCCAGTGTGAATAGTTGTAGATGTGTCTTTTGATAATGTCGACTTTTCAGCCTCGTTGAATTTCTCCCTACCCTTACAACTGGTTTATATTATGTAGAGTTCCAGCTGCAGGGCTAGATATCAATTATAACCAAGCATGATCTATACTATAAAAAGTAATCTCTGGAATAAATTACAGACGATTCAGACATCGTATGAGAAGAGTTAATGTATTAAAATATAGCTCTGGTGTTCAGGAGGTGCGAAATAATGTTCATTTTGTCGCAAAACTTTCGAGCTTTCGAAAAAAAGCTTCAAAAATTCAATTTTGGACAAGCACAGATTTTGATTTCAGTGGAAAGTGATGAAATCGTTGCTTTTCATGTAAACAAACCAGATCCACCTTAGGTCTCATAATTATTCTTCGGAACAGATTACAGCCTATTTTAGCATTGTACAAACATGATTAATACATTAAAACGTTGCTTGTTCTCAGGTGGTGCGGAATGGTTTTTATTTCAATGAAAAACTTTCGAACTTTAAAAAAAAACTTCAAAAATTCAATTTTGGATCACTTTAAGGTCAACTGATTTTGATGGAAACGTTGAAGCGTTTTTCTTATCACTTGGTACGATAGCTTTATTTTGTCATGCGCGCGTACATTCAAAATTTATGTTCCAGATGAAAATTTTCGATTTTTCAATGCAAATTGCGAAATAAACCGCTAATTATCAATATGCTTCCATGCCACTAAAATATTGCACAAAACAAAAACAAAATGAAGCAAGCTCAAACATTCAAAATGGTATCAAAAGTTTTAATTTGGATAAATTTCATTACAAGACAAGATAGAAGGACTTGTTCCGCAGGTCTCGTAATTTTGATCATTGAACAATTTTTGACCAGTAGTTGAGATATTGTGAAATAAAAATATAACATGTTGAAGCAGGTTTTTCAGATCAGCTAAATGAAATTAAAAACACGAGGAATATCTTGACAACAGGTAATTGTTAAGAATACATAATAGCGATTGACCTTAAATTTCAATTAGGAAAGATTAAAAGAAGGTGAAAAATTGCCAACGGTGACATATCATCAATGATTAAATTTTCATTTTTAATTTCTATTTTTGTAAGAGAATAAGAGAAGACCGGAGATAAATACAGATAGTAATGATAACAGAGACAGGGTGACTGCCTGACAGGGCCCATAATACCATGACCCATGAAAATTGAAACAGGCTTGAATGAAAATAAGATGCTCAGATAAAGGTAAAAAGTGAATGATCTTCAGTTCAACTTCAAGAATTGAAAATTTAAACAGATCGATGGATCAATGGAATGATTGAAATTATGAAAAAGAAAAAAGGAAAACATCAAATTCAGGATTCCAAATTTTCAATTCCAGATCATGAGCCGCGACAAGTTTATTGAAGATGAAGAATGTCAAAATGACAAACAAACTAACTTATTAATTTAAAAAAAGGTTAGTTTTAAATCCCTAAAAATGATTAAAATCGCAATCTATACTTATTTACGACAAATTGACAATTTTTGCAAAAATTTTTCGCAACAGGGCCGTCTTGTATTTGAAAAGGCTTCTAGGTTACCTATTCCGTCCTTTTTTTTTCATACTATTTCTGCAAGGTAACACAATAACAATGAAAATGGATTAGATCATTCATTTCGGTGCCGAAATCACTGATAAAAGTTGCTTTGATAAATGTGTTAGTAGCAACTTACCCCATAATTCGTGGGCAATCGTAATAATGGTCAGAGATAATGCCCAGCTAGGCCATCTAGATAACAAAAATAACGCAACAAAATGAATTCCTAGACGATTTTACGTTGCTTAAAAAACACCTGCAGAAATACGTATTATGAAACTTAAACCACAGCAGTTGGAAATTTCACAATCGGAGGTTGCATTTAGAAGATGCAGCAATAGTTCTCTGCCAGAGGTTGCGTGTAAACCAACCTGTCGACTGGTAACGTAGAGCTAGTTCCTAACTGATCACTGAGACCAACTTTCAAGACCAGTCAAGAGCTGTATTTACGCTACCGGTCAACGGGTTGTTCTACACGCAACCTCTGGCAGAGAACAATTGCTACAAATTCTACATGCAACCTCCAACTTTGAAATTTCCAACTGTTGATTAGGTTGCATATTGTGTATTTTTGCAGGAATTTTTATATTTTCGCAAGTATGTTCGTTTCTTTAACGTTTTTTTGAAACCTGTGAATATTTTATCAGCTGAGTTGTATATCTTCTACAAAACTAAAGGCGTGAAACATGAATACACGGAAAAGGACGTGCTTTTCCAAAAAATTATGGCCTTATGATGCTTTCAACGGTGATTAGAGTTTAATCAAGGTCGCTGATCACGAAATTAAGGTTCATTTCTACTATTTACCAAACGTAATCGCTCCATAGCGAACAAACCTTCGCGTACCTGGTCTATCTAGGTACTTACGTGCAGCTTCTTCTAATTCTCTACCCAAAAAACCATCGTAAAAATAAGAATAAAAAACATCCCAAAATAGATTTCGTAATTTATAATTTTTTTGTACAAAAAAAATCGAATCGAAAACACAACGATATCTTTAACTTATGTTTCGATGACGTACAATTCCAAGTATATAAAAAATTACATAAAAAAAAAAAAAAAAAAGGAGGAAAAAATACTTCAACTTAACTTTAAAACATAACGTGAAAATATAAATGCTATCACAACAATCGACAAAACCAGTAGTAGTAGTAACACGTTGTATGAGAGAAAAAGGGAGGGAAAAAAATGCAAAATTCAGAATGAGTCATTAGATACATTTCCGATTCGCGTTTTAATTTATATAATACCTAAAACTATTAACCAACGGATTGAAACCAAAAAACAAAAACAAGTAAAATGTAAACAATAAAAATTGGGAAAAAATTGAATTTAATCGAACAATGATTTAAATTAAGCAGAAGAAAAAAATACGTAGCAATCGTACTTTACAAAACTTTATAACGAATCGAATTTTTAAAAAAAAAGTAATAGAAAAAGAATGCGACGCCGCGGTAATATTTCGCATAAATTAAACACACGAATAGGTATAAATATTTACGCCACATTTTAAGAAAAATACTCGGTAAGTAATCAAGCGTCATAATTGAATACAAAATAATTATAAAAAAAAAAATTACAGCAATCAGGTACACTTATACCTTAACGATTAAACTTTTTTTTTTCTCGTTCAAATTAACAAAAACAAAAGAGAGTACAAAATAACAAATAAATACTGTTCGTATAAAAAAAAAAGAAGAAAAACCCTAAGGAGGAAAAAGAAAATAAATTACTTATCAATATTATCCGTTAATTTAGTAACAATACGCGAAAAAAAAATGGAAATTATTATAAAAGAAAACAAGGCCGATAATGTCGTCTTATTACGACGTTCATTTATGGTATTGTTGTTGCGCTTGTCGGATCAAAGGATGCACGTTGACTGATCCGATCATTGTACTTCTTAAAGGAGTTACTGTTGAACTAACATTTTGAAACGAACTATCCACTAATGTTGCGGTTACAGACGGCGTCGAAGATGCATATCCCGACGGTGAACAAGTCACCGTAGCTGTTACTCGAGGTAATAGAGGCTGTAACAGGATGCAAAACAAAATTAATCATAGGTTCAACTCTTCAATCAATAATATCAATAATACGTATACCACGACAGATGGTAAGCGAGGGAGTGGAAAACAATCGATCTAGCAACACAACAGTTTCATTTACTTTTCTAGCTTCACTTTCACATATCGCAGAACGAGTCTTTTTTTCAAGCAGGTATCAGTGAGTAAAAGTGATATTTTAAATAATATTTTTAAGAAAAAAATCAGCTTGCGGGGAGGAGGAAAATAAGGCTGAAAAGTCGACACAACCAAAAAGCACATGTAGGACCTACACTAAATCCCATCTAATTTTTGAGGGGAGTTATGCGAGGAACAAACTCAAAACATAAGAAAAATCGACAAAAAAATTACATTTTTGGACCTGTGAGAGGGCATGGTGCTTTTCGTATTTTTTTTTTTTATGTTCTATCATCAAGTATATTTAGATAATTCAGGGGAATAAGTTTACGAACGTAATGAAATAGAAAACGTTCAAGGTGTTTGTTTCCTATGAACGACTTATTTCACTTGAAAGTTCATTCTTACATACGAATAAGCAGTTAACCTTTATAACTGAACCTTTAAAAAGTAAGTCAAGAAATTTATTTTTCGATCTCATAACCTCAAAATTTTGCCAAATTTTCATTCTTGCTTTGCTCGGATTATATATTTTTTAGTTTTTGCACACAATTTCAGCAAATCTTTTTTCATAGACCAAGTTTAGTGGTTTGGTCGGGGTGAAGGGAGGCGGGAATGGACGAAGATGAAGAGGACGGTGTATGGGGAGCTTGAACGCCCCAAATATTTTGAAGAATATTTAAAGTGATAATTTGTACGACTAAAAACGGTGAAATTCATTTTCGGAAGTCATCAATGTCCTTATAAATGCACATTTTTGGACCTTTCACACTTAGTTTGATGCAAATTTTCACACTTGGCTATTCTAAGTGCTTCCATACTTTGAGGTGAGCTTTACCCCCTTGACTCATCTCTACCTAGAGGTAGGGTGCTAAACTCCCAATGCGGCGAGGGGAAACTAGAACTTGAAAAAAATGTTTTCATTACTAGGGAGATAAAACGTTACATTTATGCCCCACTCGCTGATAGTTTGTAGGTACAAAAAAGCGTCCATCTCCTTCGTTGAAGAAAAATATCGTATTTAATACGGTAGATGAGAGATTTTCGACGAGTTTAAGTGATTTCCCTCGCTTCGCTCGTGAAATAAACCTCAACACTCGACAAAAATCACTTTACCTCCTTTGTTGAATAATATACTGTTATACTTCAGCATACACATCTGTGGGGCTCAACCACCGCCCCCTAAATCCGCCTATATCTTACGAGCACCCATATGAGAGAATGCAATGTGGCTGAAAAAACGAGACCCCCCCCCCAAAGGTACATCCAAATTCTAACTTCCTAGCTCAATTTGAAGAGGAGTCATGCGAGGAATAAACTCAAAAAATGAAAAAAACGACGACCAAAAAACATTATTTCGGGACTGTGAGGGGTGCAATAAAGCTGAAAAGTTGAGACCTCCCCCCCCCCCAGGTAAATCTAAGACTCCTACCAAGTCCATATACCAATTTTCAACTTCCTAGCTTAATTTAGTGGGGAGATAAGGAAGGAACAATCCTTTTTCAAGGTCAAAAAGGGGGAAAACTCTCACATCTCCACTCCTAATGAACTTAGAAGGTTGATTTTGGGATATGTTATAAAACTTCAAAACCTCTTTCGATTGGCTTATAAAGAAACAATGTTTGCGTTTTTGGTCCTTTAGCAGCCCCTCTCCTAAATTAGGGGAGTTATACGATGAACAAATATACAAAAAATAAGAAAAACCGACGAAAAAACTCCATTATCGGGGCTGTGAGTGAGTGCAATATGGCTGAGAAGTGGAGACTCGCAAAAAGGCACAACATAGACCCCAATTAAAAGTATCTGCATACCAAATTTCAACTTCCTAACTCAATTTCTGGGTGGTATAGGAGAAGAACAGATTTTTTCAGGGTCAAAAATTGAGGAAATCCTTCATATCTTTCCTCCTCATTGACTTAGGGGACTGATTTTTGGATACGTTATACAGCTTTAGATTGTCTATCGATTGACTCAAAAAGTAACAATTTTTGAGATTTAAGCCTCTCAGCATCTCCTCCGCCAAATTTGGGCAGAACTGAATTTCGACCAGAGGTCATCCACACTGAGGAATACCAAATCTGCCCCCAATCGAAGCATATGTCCCAAATTTGATGAATTTTGGCCGGTATTGAGCTGAGCAAATAATTTTTTTTATTGGGGGGGGGGGGTTAATAAAAATAAATATCTAATATTGCCCAAAATGGTCATAATGGTCTTGTAGCACCTCAAACGGATTTTGCTGATATTCTTCCCCCCTGCCATCAACTGCATTTCAATAAATCATAATCTTGGTTTTCATTGTCAATATGCCACACAGAAAATCAGGCTAAAAAACACAAAAAGCTATCTTGACTAAAATAATATCATATTTTTATTAGACTTAAAATTTCTCTAACGGTGTCGTTAGTTCCAAAATTAATAGAATTCAGAAAATAAAAGTTTAAATCGTTTTTCTTTCGATAAAATAAAGTTTTAGGCTTTTTTCGGTTTTGAATTTAAGCTACTTTTCTGAACATGCACTATTGAAACATTCTCTGTTGAACGCTAGGTATTGTTTTACTTTGTACTCACCCTCTGAGCATTTTTCGAATTAGTACTCTTTATCTGAATTTTGGGACCACCGCCATTGCTTCTAGAAGTTGAAGTTACGTTATTGGAATTTTGATACGTGTAAGTGGCTGGAGTCAGTTTATCATATCCGTTCATCATGGTTTTATAATCGTTCAACACATCATTTTGCATCATGATCCTCTGTAAAATATCGAAAAAGATACAATAATTAAAATAAATTATCTCGAGAATCATGGCAAATAAAAAACTATCAGGTATTATTTCTCAACTACTCGTATCACTACTAAAGATAGGTACCTAGATAGCACAGCTTTTTTTTTTCATTTGAGCGAAAAAACTTGGCTGCACGATTCTCGATCATTAGAATCGTAAACCGTACAAAAAAAAACAGCGTTTTAACAAAAAAAAAAAAAAAAAAACAACTACTCAGTTAAACCCATACAAAAAATAGTAAAGAGGAGGGTGTCCGTACATAATGGGTATTTTTAACGCATCCAAACAACGACAACTATTTATTTTCCGACCCTTTTTGTCCAATACATCACAACACCCCGGCCATTATTCCGTGTAAGTCATAGCGTAATATCGCAACTCCCGCATTTGCATTTCCGGCCTAACCTGCAGTACGAGATTCGGATGCATTAAAATTGTAAAATCATAATGATAAATATCAAGATTCTCAGTTTTTACATCTTGAACTAATTTTGTTATTGTATTTCAATAAAATATCGATTACAGTTGACCATAATTACCGGTGGCTCGTTCTCGCTACATTCTGCGGCTTTTCTTTTGACGTCGTTCTTACAAACGTGCATATGCTGATTCCAATGTTCCTTCTGAAAAACACAAATTATTAATGAACATGATAATTACGTATTGGTAAAAAATTCGTACATAATATTTCGTTAAATTTTAGAATGATTACGAAAGAAGACACGAGGTCAGCAAATGGACGTTAAGAACTCTGAACGATAATTTAATGTTCTTTTTTTCCACGAAAACAAAAATTCAATTAATAATTATTTCATTGAAATAAAAAATGTACACAATTTTACGATCAGCCATGTCATATTATCAATGAAAACCAGGCTATTACGATGTACCGACTTACGGCAGTTGAGGGGGCGGAGGAATATCAACGAAATCTATTTTGAGGACCTAGAAGACCATCACGATTATTTTTGGCCATGACCGATATTTATATATTTATTTTTCTCCCTCGAAAGTAAAAATCATTTGCTCAGCTCGATCGATATCGACCAAAATCGATCAAAATTGGGAAATAGATTTCGATTGACAGCGGATTTGATATTCGGGAATGGGGCTAACCTCGGGTCAAAATTCAGTCATGCCCAAATTTTGAGAAGGGGTGCTTAGGGGTAATAATCTCGAAAATTGTTCCAATTTATGCCAGTCAATAGAGGATTAAGAGTTGTACAGCATAACCAAAACTTAACCTTCTAGGTCCATTATGTGAGGAGATAAGAGAATTCCCCCCCCCCCTTTTGACCTTGAAAACAGACTTTTCCTACCCTACCTCCCTTTCAAATTAAGCATGCGACAGATGAAGAGGGGAGTACCAACGAAATCTGCTTTGGGGTTCTAGATGACCAGTGAGACCATTTTTAGCCATGTCAGATTTTTATTTTTTTCTGCTCAATACTGATCAAAATCGTTCCAATTCGATCAATCGACTCAGTTTGGCGGCAAATTGGACATATGTGAGTGGGGATGACCTTCGGTCAAAATTCAGATACATCCAAATTTGGGAGAGGGGGTGTTTAGGGGTCAAAAAGTGCACAAATTGTTTTTTTTTTGATCCAATCGATAGAGGATTTGAAGTTGCATAACATACCCAAAAATCAACCTTTTAAGTATATTAAGATGGGATTCATGAGGGTTTGTCCCTTTTCTGACCTTGAAATAGAGCTATTCCTCCCCTTCCTCTTCACCAAATTAAGCTAGGAAGTTGAAATTTGATATGTACATTCAGCAGGACCCCTAAATGTGTCTTTTGGCGATCTCGACTTTCAGCTTTATTGCACACCCTCACAGCCCAGAAAATGTGATTTATTGGTAGTTTTTTTCTTATTTTTTGAGTTTGTTTCTCGCATAACTCCCCACCAAATTAAGCTGGAAAGTTGAAAGCGGCTCTAGTTGTGCCTTTTTGGGAATCTCGACTTTTTAGCCCAACTGCATCCCCTCACAACGCCGAAAATATGGTTTTTTGGTCATTTTTTATTTGTTGAGTTTGTCTTTCACTTAACTCCCCTCCAAATTGAGTTACGAAGTTGAAATTTGGTTTGTAAATTTTTGTAGGGTTCCTTGGTGGGCCTTTTGGTGGTCTCAACTTTTTAGTTTCATCGAACATTTCCTACCCTCGGTACTGATTAAGAAAAAAGCATCGCTTCGCAATGCTATTTTTAAAGTCTCATGATAATAATATTTTACGAAAATCAGGCTGAGAAAGCATCGCTTTTTTTTTCACTCATAAATTATATAATCAACTAAATTATCAATTTTCAGAGTAAAAATTGATCGACGAGTCCATACCTGACATTCAAAATCACAATACGCCGTATTCCAACAACAATAATAATTAGCGCTCTTCTGGCAATTTGAACACCACTGCTTAGATTTAGCTTCTTTAACAGCAAGCTCTTTCTCTTTTTCAAATTTCAATCTTTCATGAGCTAAATCGTATTTCTTCTGAGCTATACTAGCTGCTCTCAATTCGGCAATTTGTACTTCTATATTGGAAAAAACAACGACAAATAGTACCAAAAAAAAAAAAAAATCGCACAACTAAAAATAATTCGCTACGATACGAATAACAAAAACAAACAACTAACCATAATCACGTTTAATTTCTTCTATTATCATTTCGTGGTTTCTTTTCATATTTTCGATTTCTTTTTGTAATAGTAGAACTTTAGCTCTTAGATCTCCTTTGCCAGCTATTTTATCTAAGGCATCTTCCATCGCTTTACGATTATTGTTAAGTAACTGAAAAAAAATCGCAGAAAAAAAAACAGATAAATAAACTCATCGGAACAAATGCCAATAACAAAACCGGTTTATTCGGTACTGTCGACTTACTTCGGACATAAACTGAGCAATTATGTCACCGCTTCCATTGGGACCAAATAATGTACTTTTTACCGGTTGTTTAGGAGATTGAACGACGAGTATATTCGATCGTTGAGCAACCGAAGGGCCGTTAATGGCGTTGGCATTACCGTTAACTATCCTTTGCTGAGCTGTCGTCGTGAACATGCGAATAGCAGGAGGTGCCGGAGCCGGAGCTATTCTTACCGGTTTTGTGACAGTCGAGGTAGACGTATCGTTGGACGAAACATTGGTAGCAACGACGTACGCCTTGGTCGTCGCAGGCGGTTTAGGTTTCAATACAGGTTGAGTTTTTGTCGGAATGGCCGTCGGTACATTTTCGACCACGCTCGCTATCTGATTATTGATCAAAGACAGCGTAACGTTTTCGGTGATGTTGACGGTTCGACAACCGGGATCGTTTTTAGCTTTTTTATTACTGGCAACTTCGGTCGTCGAAGTGGCGTCGTTTTCCTCGATAATTGATCTTTTACGATGAGCGGCATCCGATATATTCTTCGCCGGCGCCGGTTTACTTGCCGGTGCAACTTTACTCGGAGGAGGTGGCGGTATTTCTTTGACGAAAATAGGATCTTCGATTGGCTGCGACGAATCAACCTCGATCGGTTCTTCTTTAACTTTATCTAAATCGAAATCGTGTTCGTTCGATGCATTGGTGGTCACCGCTTTAGCAACGATCGTAAGTTCTTTTCGCGCTGTAGAGATTGGCGCCAAAGGTGGAGCCGGCGTCGACGATTTACTAATCAGATTCGAATCGCATTTATCAAACGAAGCGAAATTTTTCACCGAAATCATACTCTTGAGTTTTTTATTCGGGCCGTCGTCTATCGATCTCATACTTCGAACCATTTCCATCTTCGTATCGATACTTTTACGCACCATCTGGCCCGTAGCAGGGGTAATATTTAAATTATTCAACGTCGAAACGCAAGCCACCGCAGTCGAAGGTATTAGACCAGGCACCGTTATTGATACAACTGGTACCGGCGTCGTAACAGATACGCTCTTCTCCGCAGTTGGTACGGTTGCGTTGATCTTAGCGATATTCTTAACCGAGACCGTTTTTCGTCCACTGGGTTCGCTTTTCTGAGGCGTTTCACGAGCAGAAGTACTACTTTTCGTCGAAGACCTAGACGAATCGCTTTCTTCGGCTTCTGTATCGGTAGTATCGCGAGATTTATCGCTGCCCGCACTATTCGAATTTGTAGAAATTTTCGTGCTCGTTTGACTACGTTCGTCGCTAATCAGCGTTGAGCTCGATTCATCGTCGTTTGCATTTTTCGACTCGTCACTGCTTGATATGTGGCTATCGATCGATTCAGTATTAGCTGTTTTCTTTGCTTCAGATGTTGCTGTTGTTGTTGTTGTTGTTTTTGTTGCTGGCGGCGGTAGAGATGCTGCTGCTGGTGGTGGTGTTGTTGTTGTTGCAGATGTTACAGATGTTGCAGTTGACGATACTGTCGTTTTCGTTGTTTCCGGAGTCAAATCGTCCATATCGATAGAAATCTTTTCGCTTTCCGAGTCACCACTCGAAGATTCTGTCTTTTCGGGGACCGTTTTACTCTCAGACGTGGATGATTTTTCACGCGAAACTAAAGGTGACGATGCAGTCGACTCCTCACTCGAGGGTTCCGTTCTAACGACAGCTTTACTCCTATCCAATTTCACTGTTGATTTGGTTGGTACATTCGTGTTGTAGTAGGGCAACATCATTTGCAATTGTTCTAGTTCTTTGGCTGGATTATAAGGAACTCGATATTCTGGGTACACGAATTGATTGTACTTTTCTTTCAGCTTCTTTATGTGTCTTTCGCATTCCTGTACAGAAATAAAATTTTTTTATAAATTACAGCAAAAAGAATGGAAAAATTCAAATAAACTTTGTCGACTTTTTTTCCATTCGTTACAAATTTTACTTTTTTCAACTAAATGTTCTTATCGGTGTTCGATGTGATGGGCGGGGGCCCTGTTGGCAAAGAATATCGAATCATGAGTTTAGCGTTGAATTAGTATTAATTTCAATAACAAAGAAAGAGAAAAAATGTTGCAATTTGGAATCGATTTAGTCCAGGAAAGTAATTCAAAGTACTTCTAACTTGAAAAAATCTGAAATAAAGGTTTTTCAGGGGAAATGTTTGTATTACGGTGCCAGTAGCTCCATCCAAACCTTGATAGAAAATTCAATAGGAGACGGAACATCCTCCAACAGAACCGTTCCGGAACTGAAACCCAATATTTAGATTTGAAAGAGTCTCGCTTTTGAACTGGAACTTGATATTTAGGATGGGAGGAGCCTAGCTCTGGAGTTCAAGTCCAATATTCTGAATTACACGAGCATAAGATTTTAAATGGAAGAAATCTAAATCCACAGCTGATGATCAATATTGAAAAGAAACGCAGTTGGCTTTAGAGGTGGAATTTGTATTGTAGGAGTCCAACTCCGAAGGTGAAATTCAACTTTCTTCGAAATTGGTGAAACACTGTTCGTAGCACAGTATGCATGAAACTTGAAAAATTTAAATGCTGAAGCAGAGTAAGTGGATGAAAGTTTGATTTTCAGTTTTCCCCCGGAATTTTACGTGTTACGAAGCACTGTGGAGTCTAATTTCGAATTTCTGGAGTACAGACAGGAGTTGGAGTCGGAACTTCATGAAAAAAAATAAAGGTTACGATGCCAAGTAATATTTTCAAGAGTTTCTACACAGCCAAACTTGGTATACTGCTCATTAAATTTCAATCTAAAAAAATTTAAGAAGTCCGGAATGAGAGATGGGAAAGGGGGAGGGGGTGCGGTTTTAAAAATTTAGAATGAAAGTTTTCTCATGAAAGGCAATATTTTGACCAACTTTGAAATAAATATTTCAAAAACTTTCTTTCACTCCTCCCTTTCTATTCAGAATTAGTCATAAGGGAAATTTAGTACAGAATCCAAATCTATGATTATTCTTAACCTGCTACAAACGTCATGATCTAAAGAAACAAGATTACCATAGATCCGCAGGACGGGCAAACATAAGTGCAATCATGATGGTCTTACCACCTCCCCCTCCTCCCGCTCCAAAATTTTGTTCTGATTACGAACGTAAGTGGTGGATCTTGTAGACAAGAGTTTTTTCTACAAATCATGTCATATAAACATTTTACTTATCTCCATTATTAAAGGGGCAGCACTTCTTTGAATTTAAGGATCCCCTTCAAATAATTCAGGTAGGCAAATTTTACACATAACCAAAAACGCTGCAGAAGTTATCTTCTAGAAAGTACATCATTCAAAACTACAATTTAAGCAAATTTTTCATTCCCAAAATTTTACATGTGGGGAGGGACGGTAACTGGGGCAACAGCGCAGTAAAAAAATGTAAAAAAAGAGCTAAACCCGGACAAAATGGTTAGGTAAGGTTTTTTTATCCCATTGTACTCGTGAAAGTGCGTTATTAAACATACCCAAAATCCTCAAAAATCCTGGTGTCCCATCAGGTCACTTTAATTATGGCTTACTTTTTTCTTCATGAAACTTCGCACACAATATCCAAAAGGTGCGATTTGAGTTTCTACCTCTCGCTGATCCATTGGTGGCTCGATTTGGTACCACTTTTAGGGTTCAAAATGAGATTTAGAAGTTCGCAGACCGCGAAAATCAAATCTTCAACAGGGGAAATGCGCAGTCTACGATGCTCCGATTTTGATTAAACTTAGTTAGTTAGAAAAAGCCTGATAAAACCCCGTTAAATCAAAATTTACAGCTTTCTAAAGTCATGTTTCGATTTTTTACGAATTTTCAAAGATTTTTCCAACAGATAGGAACATACATTAGAAGTAACATTTTGAGCATGATTTACATTTACAAACAAATCTTTGACAATTCGTAAAAAACCGTGAAACCAACTTGGGAAAACTTGCATTTAGGAGGTTTTAGACACGTCCTTCTCAACCATCTAAGTTTCATCAAAATCGGAGCACCGCAGACCGCACATTCTTCCAGTTGAAGATTTGATTCATTTTGGAACCTAAAAGTAGTATCCAATCGAACCTCCAATGGACCAGGAAGACGTAGACACACAAATCGCAACTTTTAGATACTGGAAAAAAGTAAGCCATGATCGAGAAAAACTTCTTTTTTTTTTCAAAAATGACCTATTTTGAGGATCCTCTAATACACCCCCTCCCCCAACTCGTTGAAATTTCGGGCTCAAATTTTGTACGGTGTCTTCCTCACTGAAAATAAGTATCCTTAGTGAAAATAGTCAAAATCTGAGGCATGTTTTTTCCACCTCCACTCCACTGTACAGTGATATGGGGGGGGGGGGTATAATTTTTGAACAAGTTCTTCATGTATTTCATCTGGATTAAATTATGGGTTTCAGCGAATTAAAATTTGAAAAAATAATTTTAACAGCAATGTGTTAGATTTGAAATCTTAAAACATTTGAAACTAATAAATCCTGTTTTTTTTCAAAAAGTAAATTTTCCCCGGATATGGTTACCATAACGTAAAAAAAAACTACGATTCAATTCTTCTTCCGACCAGCAGAATACACCACACCGAGGACAGATGAAAATTACAATTTAAATCTCGACTAAAGAAGAGGAAAAAAATCCCAAACAGAAAAACTGCTAAGTCGATTCATCGTCGTATAATCACCTGCACTCCTTCGTCCAAATTACTGCCCGGTTTTATTTTAATAACTTGAGGAGATACTTTGGAATACAGGAAGATATCTTTTAATGGTACCCATGCTCTGTAACAATAAAAAAAAAAAAACCAAACAATTTATTAATGATAATTAAAATCGAACGTCATAATCGGTATGTTTGATGCATAAATAATTACAATACGTAGTAAGATAATAAACCATCAACGCCAGACGATTCATGAACGAAAGAGAAGGGAAAAAAAGACGTTCCAAGCTGCATTGCCAAATTTACCGACAATCAGATAACTCTTAACGGTTTTTTTGGCACAAGGACGTGTAACATCTAAAATGTTGTTCTCTTCTCTTATATAAAATATGTTCGTAGTACACATCTTCGTCATCGTTATTTTACTACGTCGAACTCGACTTACACACATACACGCCGATATAATTTCATTCTAGGCCATCGGTCAATCGGCACAGGCTACTTTTTAAATACACGCACGTAAAACTACGTGCAAAGTAACATAATAGGGTAGTACAATTTTATACAGGTACACGAATATAGTATACATTTGCAACAACACGTACTTATCATGAGCTCCAAAAAATCTACAGTCGACCAATTCGTTTCGACATTTTAACGCTTTGGCGGGCCACGGTGGGTATCCTTTCAGTCGTGCCCAAATTAGTATATGGGGTCTTTTCTGCAAAAACAAATCGGCATGCAAAATACAAAATTATTGATCGTCGTTCGGCTACAGTCGAGTCGCGTCACCTCCGTTTCGTCTCGTCGTAAACTTACGAGAGAAAGGGAGGTGCAACCAGAGTGCCTACTGTTCAGGTTGGTGAAAATAAATACGAGGAAAAGTTCAACCGGGGAGGTTGTTGTACTTACGCATACTTCGATGAACCAGGTTTCTTTACGAGATAACAAATTATAATAGCATTCGGCGCACGTTTCTATCTCAGCTACTTCGCGTTTACACGTTTTCAGCAGGTTTTTCGCGACGTTTGTAATTTTTGCGGTTTCTGCGAAGCAAGAAAAATAAAAAACGTAAAGAATTTACAATGGCGATAGCAGCAATAATAATAATAATATTAATAATAACAACGATGTACCACGTAAACATCGTATTTATTCAAATTATGTGGCAACGCTTTCCGAGAATTATTTTTTTAACAATTTAATTTCGGGAATAATTTTCACATGAAATCACATTTTCAAAATTTCAACAGCAATGGCGCGAGAAGAACTATCTAAAATCATGTAGTGTAAAGAACGAAGATTATTTTCAAACGTCAAAATATAAATTTCATTACATCAAAAGAGAACCAACGATGAAATTTTTATCAATAAATTTTTAGGAATTATTTTCTCGACAGAGTTATCACGAAATTCTTAAATTCCAAACGATAGTAGGTATTTATAAATTCTTTACAGATTAAATTAATTCCAACAAATACGGATTTATTAATATTTAGAGATGATCACCACTTTCCAAAATTATTACGAATAAAAATCTAGAAAAAAAATACTCTTTCGTCGATTTCTTGCAGTCGTAATTTTTTTTTAAAATAAATATTGAAATAACAATTTTAAATTGAAAATAATTCGCAATAAAACTCAACTACGAAGATAATCAATTAGTCAACGATGCGATACCACTATTTAAACCCTACCCTCCGAAGCTACCGTGTCAACAAACACCCTGGTCAAGCTACTGATGAAACATTGTATTGTAAACGGGTACAAGAGTTGACACAGGAAGGACAGGCACTCCTCCGAGTCAACAAATCGGCACACATGTTGACGTTGAATGGCAAAAATAACACGATCACCTTGATATAAATAAGGTGCCGGCGCTAAATCTAATTCATTATTCGTTTGAAAAAAAAAAAAAAAAAAAACGCAGCGCAACAACTTACTCGAATTAAATACAATTGAATTATGCACGATCCATTTTACATCGGCTAGAAACGCTTCTGTGCATCCGTACACTTTATTCTTTATATTTTTTTCCATAATTGATATATCCATCGGATACACGACGTATTCTCGGTAGTGAGGAAACTCTCGAGTATCCACTGGTCCGTAGAAATAATGCGCCTAAAAACATAATAAGTAGAATACGATCAATATGGGAAGAACAGCAATCTTTATCTTTTGTATACCATCTTGAGGCCAGTTCTACTGCCTGCTGTCGTCGAGCATAGATTTTATTTCCCACATAACAGGTACGCCATAATAAATGGTAAAATAAATTACGAGAATATGATTCGCGTAAAATTCACGCGGATATATTATTACGAGGTTTGGATTGCGAAATAGCTAGGTCCACGGTACGGTATAAATCTTCTCTCACTTTCTCCGCAATAATAATCAAGACTTGGAAGTATTATAAGTTATACACCGGCGAAGAAATCTCGTGATCGTAACGCCTATAATACCGCGTAGGTTGGCGCATACCGACTGCAATGTTGCCAAATATTCGAATAACGAAATTCTCTTGTTTATCTGATATTTTACAAAACCGAATGTAGGCATTGGAATTGAATGTTGAACGACTACGCGATGTCGATTATCTTACTATGTACAGGCTCTGCAGCGCTACACTTGGTTGACTTGGCTGCACGCGGTTGCACGGCTGTATTTATTATTATTTTTTTTTTCTCTTTTTCCTACTTCACAGCAGCGATTCCCTTTCTCTTTCGTTCAAATTATATCTATTCTATTCGACGCGGCGTGAATTATTTACACGATGCTGATGCTGATGATGATGACGACGACGACGACAACGTACCAGGAAAATAATTTATCCAACCGTATACAAAAATAATTTCAACTTCGTTTTTTATCTCGATACTGCGATCGTAGATACTTACATCTTTTTGGTTTTTTAAAATTTGCAATATGTGTTTAAGTAAGGCGCACAGTTGATCTAAATTAACCGCTTGCATAATTGGAGATCTGTAAAGAAATAAAACACAACTAGAATGAATAAATTAACAACCATACTACTTAGTAATTTTAATGCATTTCAGACCATTCACTCCTCCCTCAGATTTTCAGTAACATAAACAAGAATTTAGAATTTCAATTCAAATAAAACGAATAAACGAATTTATTCCTGTACATTTTTTTTACCAATTTAATTCAACAAACGAATCATACAAAAAGGATTAATTCTGTTTTGGCAGAACCAAAGATTTGTTGAACAGTCAACCCCCCCCCCTTCCATTTCCTTGTTTAGCACTCGAATCACAAGGATGTTTATTAGAATTCATATCAGCGGAACTATAATTCACTGTCAAAGTGATAACACGAGTGAATTTATGAAATTTAAGGTTCATGTTGAAACCTTTGATATTTTTTCAATCGTAAATATTCTCTTTTACCTCCTTTCTCCACTTCTCCTAAACCAAGCAGCAGCTATAAATCAGCGATAAATATTTCGAAATTTGAACACATATGTGTAGAAAAAAATTTCTACTCGAGAACTTTAAATGTAATGAAAATTTCAAATCAACGAGTGGCTCATGCGGTGGAAATCCTGAATACTTTGTCCATCATAAAATCGCCGAAAACATTACGATGTTTATTTACAAGTATAGAACATTAAATGGGAAATTTATCATCTTCAAAGTGAAATGAAAAAATAATTTCAGCCTGAATTTCGTGAAATATAACAATTATGTGAATCTAATTAGTAATGACAAGGAGCGGGGAGGAGGGGGGAAGAGTGCAATGAAGCTGAACAGTCGACACCACCAAAAGATACATCTGGGACCTATACTAAAACAACATTCCAAATTTCAACATCATAATCCAATTGGCTGGAGGGGAGGGGGGAAATACGCAAGGAGAGAAACCTGTGAGGAGGTGCAATGAGGCTGAAAAGTCGAAACTTTCAAAAGGTACAAATAGAACTTGTACTAAATCTCCGTACAAAATTTCTACTTCCTAGTTCACTTTGCAGGGGACTTATGCGAGGGAACAAACTCAAAATATCAGAACAACACCCCCCACACCACCTTTCGGGGTTGTGAGGCGATACAATGGGTTGAAAAGTCAAAACCACCGAAAGGCACATCTACAGCCTCTACTAAGTCCACATACAAAATTTCAACTTGTTAACATAATTCGGTTAGAAGTTATGGGAAGAACAGCAATTTTTCGAGGTCAAAAAATGGACCCCCCCCACCAATTTCCCCTCTTAATTGACCCAAGAGGTTGATTCTTGGCTGTGTTATACGACTTTGAATTCTCTATCGATTGGTACAAAAAGGAACAATTTTTGCAACTTTGGCTCTCAGCATTCCTTCTCCCAAATGTCGGTATAGTTGAATTTTGACCCCTTACATATCTAATTCGCCGCCAAATTGAGCCTACTGACTGAATTGGAGTGATTTTGGTCAGTACTGAGCGGAGTGAATGATTTCAGTCTTCGCATAAAAAAAATGAAAGTAAATATCTGATACTGCCAAAAATGGTGGTAATAGTCTTTTAAGACCCAAAAATGGATTTTTTTTAATTCCCCCCCCCCCTCATCTGCCTTAGGTCGATAAAACAGCCTGGTTTTCATTGATGATATGGTATAAAAAATCAAGTTTGATGATATGGTATAAAAAATCAAGCTAAAAATTGCAAGTAGGAGAGAGAAGGCTTCGTCTAGAAAGAAAAAGTATATGTTTTTAATGCTATTTTTGGGTGCGGAAAATTTTGAACATTTCTGAGACACCTTCATGAACTCTCAATTTTCGTTGCCGTTGAGTTTTTCTTTTTAGCAAGTGTGAGGCAAAACAGAAAGATCAAAACTGAAATGTATGAATATTCAAATATCACTCGACAATTTAATCATCGCGAAATTAATAAATCCTTGCAAGAGTACAATATTTCAACACTTTCAATGTAATTAATTCACGCGTTAAAACGAATAAAAATAATCATTTGGACTGTTATCAGTTGATTTAATAGTCGAAGGTGATTTACGCAACAAAGTATTGGAATAATGATTTTAAGAAATAAACTCTCGCGTATTAAATTTTGATAAAAAAAAATCAGGAGAAAAATAAAAACGCATTCTTGGAAAATTAACGAGCCAACATCGTACAATTCAAAACCTGAGCAGTAATTTTAGGAACGGCGAATACATTCGAAAGAGCCCCGTTTTCACAAATGGGAACGCAAATACTTCGCCGAAACGCGTATTCCACGAAAACGCCAACCACCGGTGGAATGGGATAAGCGGGTGAGGGAGATGAGGTGGTCGCCGTTAGCGTATTATAAGTATTAACGATTATTTGTGCGCGCGCAAATTATCGCATACCTCGTATTAACATTATCAGCTTTCAGAATGGCCGAACATTCCGGACAATGGAAATTATTAGGATCTTCGACCTGGTGCGTAAGGCATCTGGGATGATAGACACGCGGACAAGCAATACATTTATAAGAATTCGCGCCGTCTCGATGACAAATCCAGCAATACTTATCGACCATGGAAACCTATATAACAAAAGGAAGCTTACATATTAAAATATTCTTACGCGATTCGAGTATCGAACAAAAACCAAAACGAAGTGCTTTAAAAAAGTGATCCCACACCTCATTACATGCTGCTGAAAATTTTCTCACCGATCGCGTAGTACTCTTGGTGGAGGATGTTTCGGAAGCGTTGTCATCGGACGAGGCAGACGATTGGTCCAATTTTTTAGACTCGTCAGCTGATTTTTCGTCGATCGATTCGTGGATCGGGCTACCGATTTCCGATTCGGTTTTACTATCGTCTTCGGGTTTTTTACTATGCACTTTACGTCGTTTCTTGTATCCGATCATAATAGGAGGTTGCCTCTTTTTGGGCTTTTTTCGAGGAGACGGAGTCTTCGAGTCGTTTTCATTTTCGGCTATCGACGACGATACATCGGATACGTCCATTTCGTCGGCCAACGAATCGTCATTTAAATCGTTAAGATCACCGACGGACGCGTTACTAGCGTTCGAATGTTGCTCGGTATCTTTGCTGCTGTCGTTATCTTTCTCGGCACTGTCGGTCGTATCTATATCCATCATTTCAGCCAGTTGTTGTTCCACCTGCGTCGGTGAGACCGTTTTCGGAGTATTTGAAATCAAAGTAGCATTTTTATCACGGGCATTAGCTTCTTTATTATCCGATTCAGCAGTTGCATCGTCAGTTGCTTCAACTGTAGAAGCGTCTTCGGCTGATTTTGTTTTCACAGGAGATGATTCCGTGGCAGAGGATTTAACAACGGTTTCATCTTTCTTCACATCTGGTGAGCTGTTCTCAGTAGCATGAACGGTGCTGGCGACTTTAATGTTTTCTGGCTCCGAAGGATTCGTTGGGTTTTGCCTATCTTCCTCGTTTGTTTTTGGTTTTTCATCTGTGACCGTGGCTGCCGATTTCGGCGGGCTGCCACTCGGCTCTGGTGAAGTACTCGATTGGTCCGCCAGTTTGACGATTTTATTTCACGTCTGGTTGATCTGCGAACATACATTAATATGGTGAATAAAATCTTTCTACAAAAATTAATAAAATTACATAGGTCTTTATCGATAGACGAAGGACAGAAAATCGAAAGAAAGACTATTACACGAAGATAAAAAAATTATATCATCAGCAGTAAATTATTAGGTTTTTAGATTTTTGGTCGACACACGTTCTCCCTATTCATCGAAATCTGGTCGTTAGTGATTTATCTACGATTCAAAATTTCTTCCGCTCGTAATCACAATTGAAAATAATTTACAAACGAACCCATGAGTCGACGAATTCTTCGGATAAATTTAATCATATCGGATTACCGTTTGAAAATGCAACATCGATTCTTGTTACAAGATACAATGCGAAACGAATAATAAGCAACGTTATCATCATCAGGATTTACTGATTTGAACGCTAAGCAATACTGAATTCTCCTACCGAATGATATGCTAATTAGAAAGCATTCGTCGGATTGGCTGAACAAATAATGAGAAAAAATATCGAATTCCTTCTATCAAGGTTACGCAACGCGCACAGTAAAACCATTACGAGCTATTAAAAACTCTCATATTTAGAATAGTTTAACCATTCACATCGTTGGCAAGTTTTCCGGATGCATATCGAATACAAGGAATTTCATCGATTACTCCGACGATTCAGTGAAGATCGATTATACAGCACGTGATAGAATTTAGCCGTGGAATTAACGAAATCCTAAAATAAAAAAATTTACGAGCTCGTAGTACTCGAATAATACTTCCAAATTGGTCATATTAAACAAAAGAAATCAATAATACGAATATAACCAGATCTAGGTATAAACGATGAACTTGACAAAAGAAGAAAAAAAAAACATACCTAGTAAAATAGAAAAATGAACTCACGTGGTAGCACCATCAACCCTTAGAAAAATCGCTGATTCATTTACCCTACAATATTGACGCGAATTTTACCAAATAACCATCACGTAACGTAATAGAAAATAAAACAGCGCGACGATGAAGCGGACATTATCATCGAAGAACTCGGGAATAAACTTGTTAAAAGAAAAAAAAAAAAAAAATCAACCGGGATACGGTAATAGAGAATCTGCAAAGAACGGCCAAGGTGTACGGTATTGGGCCACCAGCTGTAGAGTACGAACTCGCAACGTGACGACGAGTATTGAAATGCGATGTTGCCGATACACGCAACGCCACGTTCGTCTTACTCCGCGGCCCCAGAATCCGACTCTCGAGCCCGAACGTCTACACAAATTATCGTGCATGTTGCATTACCACCGTCGCACCGGCGGCGACCGGGACCGCCGCGTCCGCTCTTTATACCATTCACCACCGTTCCACCAAAACCTGTAATTCTTTACTAGTTTCGCGGTACGAATTGCTCCTTTTTTCGTATCAAATGGTTACACTGATAACGCCCATCGTCGTTTCTCTTTCCATTGTTGTATAACGAAAATAATGACCGACTGGTTATCTCGATGTCGACTCAGATTCAGACCGCCAGTTCGCAACTTGGAAGAAAGGAAAAAATTGCCCGACTAAACGATAAACGTACCGTAAGGGTGTTGCGTATTACGTTACGAATACAACGTATTAATAGAAATGACAACATAAAATTCGTTAGCCAGCTAATTGACGTCAAATTAACCTACGAAAAAAAAAAAAAAAACTCTTTAAAATGTTATCGAATTGAGTACATGCGGCGAAGTGCGCCTGCATAATTAAACGTATAAATTAGAATACGTTTGAAAAGCAACCCGGATGTTGCGATAAATCCTACTGTATCGGAACACGATCTAAAATTGTACGGCGAATTAACCAACCGCTCGCTACGAATTTTCATCGACCAAAAAATTACCACTAAATGATTCACAGCCAGTAAGTGGAAGGATCTCGGTATAAAATCACATACAGTTCAGCAAAAAATCCCCACAATGGGAAGTTGCCATCTTGCAAAAAAAAATTCATCGTCCTACGGACTAAAATAAAAATCTTGATTCTGTAACAAAACCTTTTAACATTTTCAATTCCTTTATACAAGTGGTTTTTTTATTCTTTCTTTCGAACGAGATTCGATCTAAACGAAATAAAAATGTATCCTACAATTACTTCAAACGGACTGATGGTAATAAAACATTCATTGAGATTCTTTAAGTTACGCGTAGGCCTTCGAAAACCGGTTCTCGGAGGTACGAAACTGCTACGAATGAGATTACTATTTGGATAAACACCAATCGCATACCGTAATTGAACACTCTTCTATATTTGTATTCTCATTATTGAAGAATTTCATCATTAAGAAAACTATAACCCGAATTTCCATCATGTGCCTTTAAACAAATCAGAAAAATACCATATTTATTAATCTATACTCACCAAGTGTGACTTTCAGCTCTTCGGTAATAACTCAAATTTAAGAAAATATGAACCGGAACAAAAAATCCATCATTAATCAAATATCAAAGTAGAATGGCCCTGTTGACAAATCAAATATATTAATCAGTGTGTTCCATTGGAATTACTTAGTGATTTATTTACGATATAAAAATATTATATTAGAATATATTTTTGAAAAAAATAACTACACGTTACAAATAACGAAACGTTGGAGAATGAAAAATTCACGAAAGAACGGTCAAGATGAGAAAAATGTATCACACTCACTGGATGGCGCAGTAAAATGTGTTCAACTGTTTACTAATCCTCGACTTAGTAATAATTTTCAAACCGCAGTATTCAACTTTCGCACTGAGACACTTGGTGATTACAACTCAGTTAGTTCAAATCAAACATCAATTAGAAAGACAAATTAATCGAAAATAAGATTACGCTTGAATCTTAATAAAAAAAAATTGATTCCAGTTCAGCTTTCGTGCATGATAAAATTAAGTTCGATATGACCAGCACAATTATATACATGTCAACAACCACTCAAATATCCACAAACTGCGTAAATGGTAACTAATTTCACATACCGATGATAATGGTTAAGAATGGGTTCTTCTTAATTTTACAAATCTTGACCAACGAACATGACTCGAAAAGTCTGAAAATAAAAACAGATAAGTCCGATATAAATATAATGCCAATAACATGGATAAATTAACTACACGATTGTAGTAAATCAAACAAAAGCGACTCATCAACTTCAAGTTTTGTTTTAACCTTTCATAATGTTATGTTTATAACAAACGATCTTTTTAAGACTGCCAGATTTGATTATACAATGAATATATTTCAGCAACCGACTTACTCATAGCCGCATAACGAAGACAAACATTTTAGTCATACGTGAAATTTTACCGGTGAATCATACTTATTCCGCGAATGGCAGAATCAATTTTAATGATTTTACCTGCCAGGGCGTTTCGTCTCGAGGGTTGATAATGAATTCAACGCACGACGATAGTCTCAGTATAACAATCGCGATAAAAAGAGAAATCACGACAATTTGTTGTACAGTCGCCGATATATGTATAGAAAATCGTATGTAAGCCTACTGAGAACGGCTATTTGTGTAATAACGCGTAAAAAGCATGGGATAAGAAAAAGAGAAAGAACAAGTACGAATGCTACCAATGCAATAACATTGAGGCCGGTAGTATAGAGGACAAGAAGAAAATATTCAATTCTATATTCTCATTGGATGATCGAAATAACAACGTTGGAACATGGTTCGGTTCAACGGGAAGTCAAAGATGGCGGGGGTTTACTAGGGTATATGCAGTGTTGCCATTGTTAACTGGTCTAATTGTACCTTCTTCGCCTAACGTTTAAATAACACTACAAAGAAATCGATAATTTTGTTAAATATTGTCACTATTATTGTTTTAAGACTAATTTAGTAAATAATATTGTAACAAAATTGAAAAGACAACGTTTGAAACAACGAACGAAAAAATTATACGTACCATAAACCGTCGAAATACCGATGGTGTATGATAACTATCGTTCACTGATGATGAAATATTTATATCTGAAAGTTAATTGACAAATCAACATGCTGATAGGGAAATTGAATATTTAGTTAATTAATCTGTACATTAAAAATCTGTTTTAGACGAATATAGAAATAACTGTTGTTAGATGTATAAAATGTAATCACATGCTTGAATTGTTACTAAATAAAATGCGTTATCATTACTTGAATTCCGTCACAGACATTAAATCAATCATACCAATATTTACTATCATAAATTCCAACGTACGTTGTTCAAAATCAGGTACAGGTACACAATTTCTGAAACTTCATGAACACAATGCTTTGAATCTGAAATTCATAAAATAATTAAAATTACCGTTATACACGAATGTAATGATAACATTGTTATATTATGTTTCACATTAAGGATGTTTCAAGTTTACATACGTTTTAAATATTACACAATTATAAACGAGGTAGATTGTTTGAATATTTTTCTTAAAGTATAAGTAATATAGTATATAAATTACTATACATTCGATATATATTCTGTACACGATTTATTCAAAACCAATTCAAACTACATTCAAAACAACCTTTAAGGTATTTTAGGTATTAATACTAACATTACATACTTCAACTGAAGTGCAGTCAAATAAAATAATATGAAATCACTTACCAAGTTTTAATCAACAGTTGCAATGTAAAAAATCCTGCTAAATACACCAATTTGTCTGATAATTAGTTACGAATACGAATGTGAAGAAACTGACAGAAATGTGTAACACATGCAAGTTGGAAAGTTGTTTTGTCAGTGTTACCATTTCGAGCATTGGCGATATGAAATGCAATAAAAATAATTTTTGATCGTTTCAATTCAATTCAACTCCATATGACGCTTATCTTAGATTCTATCTAATTAGTTTCAGATGTTCTAGTGTTTGAAAAGAAGATTAAAATATGAGGGAGACGAACCATATTGCGATTTGTATGATTTACTGGAGCAGTCTTGACTTGAGGTTCAGTCACCGAGTAAAGAAGACATAAACACGACAGGAAAATACTACCGAAGTACCTACAGTCCAAGTATTTCCATTTACATTGATTTTGTAATATCCTTTTTCAAATTATCCAGATCCTGAATTTCAAAAACCATAACCCAAACGAAAAGCTACTGGTAGAGTAGTTTTTTGAAATGAATTTTGCATTTTCAAAATAAAGAATTGTCGAAAACTGATGACATGATCGGAAAAAAAAGTTTTAGAAGAGTTCAAAAACCATTTTTTTCAGAATCCGTGTAAATCGAAATGAATACTTACTATCATCCGTATCTCAACTCAATTCTCAAATTTCTCTACAATAATTGATTATTTGTTTTTCAAGAATACTTGAACATACTATATTTTTCAAAATTTACTAGTTGAAGTATATAGAATGAAACAGCAACTTATTTGAAATTCAATAAAATTAAAGATTGAAATGATACGCTAGCTAAATTTACATTACGTGTAACAATTTATTAAGAAAATGATGCATCGGTGAATTGCTATTCAATTACAGCAAACTGACAAAATAACAAAACATAAAAATATTTTCATTGTTTGTTATTTCGGACTTATAATTTATAATTTGAGTTTAAGTCAAGTTGTTTGCACCACCCAATTGAAATGAACTTACTAAAATTTAATTTATCATTTTTTTCGTTGGGTTTAAATGAAACATTTAAATCTAAGAAATGACTAAGGAAGAGAAACATTTATTATTTTTAATCGGACTAGGTATAAAATTTTATTTGAAAGTAATTATATAATATAATGTGTCACGTAAAATGTTAAGTGGAAATACGATAGTGTTACGAAACTTTTTCAAAAAATTATTTTCTAAATATATTTCTCATCTCATCTAATTTCTATGTCTTCAAAAGTTTTGATTTATAAAAAGTACGTTAGTTACATTTACTCAAAAAACATGTATGGTATAGTTAAATCAATGATTCTTTATATATTCGCAACGAAAAAATCTTAATGTTCATTAAAAAAATTAAAAAAAAATAAAAAACAAGTAAAATAACTAGGTATTTTGTAAAACAGTGTTCTCAAAAATGCCTCAATGTTAAGGAAAAATTTTCATAATATATGAATTTTGTGTTGATGCTATATGGTGAAAATGCAAAAAAGTTTTATTTTATAATTTTCGCAGAAAAATGAAAAATTTAAAATTTTTTAAAAACATACGAAACATTTGCTACTAGCAACAATTAATAATTTCTTTTTGCATTAGAATAATGTATGTATAAATGAGTTTATTAGTAAAATATTCATGTTTGACAGTTCAGAATTGAATCGCAAATCATAATGAGCTCATCTAGAAAGATGCCATCGCGTGAAATAAATCGTCAAAATTCATCACCGCACTTATCTCGTCCGAAGATGAAATGCAAAACACCACACGAACGATCGAAAACACCTCCAGCGAAGTTTACTTCTCCACTAGAACAAGTAAATGAAGAAAACAAAGCTCAGCAATTTTTTACGTTACCTAGAAAGTTATCAAAAAAACAACCATCATCGAGTGAAAGTTTAAGTAAATTAGCCTCTACGAAATCGTCTAATAGTCAAGATCCTGCGAGAGATATGGATATCAAATATAACCTTTACTGTCAAGCGAATCTAATAGCTTTGCATACGAAATCCGTGTTGGACGAGAATGCAGCCCATATGATCGACGAAATTGTAAGCAAAGAAACTGATTTACTCGTAATGGATGAAAAAGTCTCCGAATTAGATACAAACTTGGAAAAGAAACAATTCTTTGAAAAAACTCGAAATACTTTTCTAGAAGAAATCAGAAGTTGCGAAAAAATTATCAGTAAGTTAATACGTTTTGTAAAGTTATATTTCACTGTGTAAATTAATGAAGAATTTTGTTAATTTTAAGATGATATCGATGAAAACAAACTGGACGAATATATTCGTATCATGGAACAAGATTTAGGAATTGTACAGTTGAAAAACTTTGATTTACCAAAGGACGAAGAGGAAACCAGTACGATACAACTGTATTAAAATGTACTGACTTGATTTTAAATTTGTTTCATTCTTGTAAACGCTTGTTATAGAGGAAATATTGAAATCTTTGCGAGAAATAGATGAAGTTTTAAACAAGATGCCAGAAGTTGACGAGAAAGTATTACCTTTCACCGAGCTGCATTCATCTGTGCTGGAAGTTAAACGAAATGTTCAGTTGGAGAAAGAGTTGGAAAATACGTTAGTATTTCTTTCGGATTACATGTTTCCATTTTTCTACGTTGGTAATTAAATGTATTTTTGAAATTTTTTTCCAGCTGCGAAAAAGATTTAAAACTGGCGGAAAAAATGGTTTACGATGTGTGCTTTGAAGCATCTACAAACTATCGCAATATCTCCAAAATTTCATCGCAGAATTAATTTTATAGGTATTTTATATTTTTTTCAATTATTATTTTTTTGTATTTTTTTGTATTTTTTATTGTTTTTTATTACTGTGATTCATGTGTGAGATGAGTTGGAAAAAAAATCTTCGTTCCGGTGTATGTATGTAAATTTGTTTAAGATGTATAACATTGCTCGAAAAATGAATATATTGTACGTATACAGATAGATAACTGAGAATAATTCACGTAGTTTTTGAAATATTCATTGAAGACATTACCAATTATGATCATGATCATAATTGGCAATGTCTTCAGTGAGCATTTCAAAAATTGCAATCGTCATGGTTTCAAAAAAAAGAAGCGATCATTGTTATCATAATATATTATTTGGTTTGTGTACATTTCAGTAAATGCAAGATCTACCTCATAAATAGATGAGGTCAGGTAATTAAAAACAGTCGGACTAAACAAGTATTTAATTAAGAATGAAAGTCAAAATTTACTCAGAAATTTGATAGTTCCAATGCTCCATCAAGGTAAGAACATATTTTGAGTTTTTTCGTATGTTGTGTGTGTTTTGTTTTTTTGTATTATTCGACCATTTCCGTCCCCAAAGGATACGATATTTTCGCACCCTTGGCTTATTTCTGTTTACGAAAGGAACTTATTTTAGTGACAAAAAATGTTATACTGCATATCTTCTTATATGTGTGGGTTCTGTGCAAATGACCATTATTATGCATATTTTTGTTTCTTCGGCTGCACGCATCAACAAAAACTATTTGCTCCGTATACCTAATAGAGAGCGTCCTCGTGTGTTCCTTCGAAACTTTGCACGTTCAAACTTAACGGTTTTTCAGTGAGCTTTCAACTTTTTTGCCAACTTCGTGTGTTTTCGTTCGTTAAAATACCGTATATATTCGAAATTTCGACAGATTTTTTTCCCATACCGAATCCTAAAATACCCCTGAGGCTCAGGTGAGTAAATGTTTTGACGTTTCCATCAGATAATATTTTCGATTACTTGATAAACTGTTTTGACCATTTAAATAAAATCCGTTTAGTACAATTCGCATCAATTTTCAGAATGAATACGAATTATTATCTCGAATAATAATGTATTTATTTTTTGATACATTTATTTATTTATTTGTCTATTTATTTTAGTGAATTTATTCGTTAAAATTTTGAAACCTGAATAGAAGCCAAAAAAATAAGGTTTTGAAAATTTACATTACGTACATTATTTCTCAATAAATATAGATGTCGTATAATCCTAATAACTGATGATAATAATTAATGAAAATAAATTTAAAAAGTTCTCCCTAACAATAGATTAACCTACTGTTTTCCAGTGATTTCAATGTAATGTGTTGTGGAAATAATGAAAAACTCTTGAGTTTAGGCTCAGTGATCGTGCAAAACGGTGAATTACCTAATTTACCGAAATGCAAATAGGAATAAGTAGGTTTTACAAATAAAGAGAAAATACTATTTTTTCTGAATTCAACTGTTGTACAAATGTTTACGTACTTATTCACTTTTATTGCTCGAAGGATCCTTGCTTCTTGTCAGCCAATAGAATTAGTTTAGGTTTACTGTACGCTGGTCACGTAATAATTTCGTTTTTCTTTCGGATAAGTACGAAATATCTTTTCATTTTATATCAATTGAAAAATTTTGTAGTTTATCTTTGCCACTTTTTGGAAAATTTTCTAAATACCTGTCTGAACAATCAATTTAAAATTGTATCTTCTTTTATTCGTTTAATAAAATCATTTCTTACTACGTGATTGTTTGGATATCGAGATTTTTTTTTTTCAGTATTCATATCGTGATGCTTCTACATGTGACCAAACTTCTGCCAAGAAAGTTTTCATAATTTAAATCAATTTATTTTTATTATTAAAAAAAAATTATTTGATCCTAAAGCAGTTTAAAGCATTATTTGTTTTAAAAAAATCATAGATTTAATCTCCGCACTAAAAAAATTATCGAAGTTTTTCGTTTTTTTTTTTTATCATACTTACCAAATTATTTCTCGTGATCTTTAACAGATAAGTGTAGTATAAGTTACAAATTGGAAGAATTTTAAACTGAACTTTTCGAATCAAATTTTGGAGAACAGATCAGAACTTTTATTGCGATTGAAAAAATTACACGATTTGTATTTACCATATTTTCATTGCCCTTGTACGAAAGCATCGAAATACATAATTATAGTTATTTGATAAAATGCTCAAAATACTTCCCATTGGTTCGCAAATTTTGGAAGGAAAGTTAAAAAGTTATACCTAGCTTCTTTAATAACGACTGCATGAAATTATTAAAAATATTTTTCGATAATTTCTGTGATTTGTTTGATTTTAGTCTTATGAGAGTAATATTGGAATTTTATTATTGTAAATATTTTCATATGAGATTGAAAATTTTACATTTATGTGTGATGAGCATAATTTTGAAGAAGAAATTACTTATAAGTACAACTTTAAAATCGGAATAAAAGTCATAGCATATGAAAAGTTGTTAGCGAAAATACAATGGAGAATCAATAATCATAGTACAATATAAAATCGTATTTTTAAAAGATTTGTGGCTTCTTTTTGGTTTTCTTTTTTCAAGCAAAGTTGTTTCTGTTGTGTACGTTGTGGCTTTACTAAAGTTGGTATTTTTGTGTAACGTTAAGATATCTCGATTTTAATGTGCGAATGGAAATTTTTGGCCTTGTATGTTACACTTAAAAGTATAAGGAGAATAACTGAGTCCGCTTTGTTCGTTTTTATTCTCATAGAGTGAGATGCAATGGATCGTATGAGAAAAGATGATAATAAGATGAAGCGTCATAAAAATAATTTCTAATCACTAAAGATTGACGATCGTTTGTTTTTTACTCCTAAAAAGCCACCTGCTCCACTAAACCGGTTACATAACGATTTTTTTGGACAAAAAAAATTGTCTAAAAAGTGTTTCGTGGAACGAGTACATACTATTGGGTGGGCCAATTTTGCTTTTTTGGGAAATTGCAAACGACGGGTTCAAAATAGCTGTAAATTAACCTCAAAATAATGCGGTAAAAATTTCAGCTTCTTAACTCAATTTTTTAAATTTACAAAACTCACATAAAGTTCAAAAATTTCCAAAAAACCGAATAAAAATTTTTTTGAACATTTCCTCTTAAAATAAAAGTATTATTCATTTATTTGAACTCAAAATGATCATTAACGAGAAGTTCTTATCACTACACCTCATTTTAGAGATTCTAAAAAAATGTCAGTTTCGGAGTTTTTTTCACAATTTTCTGAAAAACCGCGAAGGAAATTATTTTAAGAAACGCTCCCAGAAATGGATTCGGGACATCAGCCTTAGATGATTAAGCGCAATATTTCAATTTCATCATCCGCAGAAGATTTTTCAGAGTCATTCAAAAAATGTATTTTTTTACGTATTTCAAAATCAATTTATTAAAAATAGAGAAAAATTTCATCATAATATTTTTTGAACCATTTAAACTATATTTTTCTATGCTGAAATACCAATTGAGAATCCCTGAAACGAGCAAAAATGGGGAAAACAGATCTCAAATAGACGAAGATAAGTGTACTCGGTCTATTTGACCAAGTATTTACTGAAAAATAACGTGAAAAAATTCTTGAAAAAACACGAAAGCCATTTTTTTAACACCTCTGAAAAATCGTCTATGGGAGGGGGGCGAGTAAAAATGAAATATTGTGCTCAATCGTGTAAAACTGATGCCCTACATCGATTTCAGGTGGCATTTTTCAAAAAAAAATTTCCTTCATACTTTTTCAGGAAATCGTGAAAACAGACAAAAAGAGACATTTTTAAAAAACCGATGAAAAAAGGGATAATGATGAAATTTTGTCGCCAATGATCATTTTGAGTTCAAATTTGTACTAATAATTCCATTTTTAGAAAAAATCTGCAAAAAAATTTTTATTCGATTTTTTTAAAATTTTCGAAGTTTAAGTGAGTACTGCAAGTTAAAGGAATTGACGTAAGGGAGCTGAAATTTTTACCACATCCTTTTGAGGTCATTTTGCAATTATTGTGACCCTGCCTTTGCAATTATAAACAAAATTTTGAAAGCCCAAAGCTGAGGTTTTGAGTTGGAAGCTCAACTGTTGATGAGCAGCAATATTAATTACCATGAAGAAAATTTTCTGCGTTTATTTCAACCAAATAATTTCCAAAATGTGATCTCAACATGCGTAGGATGCAGAGGAGTTCTCAATTTTGGTTGAATTTCATAAAATATGGAAAAGTAAAGAGACATATTAATTCTTACCAATTTGGGAACGCTCAGTTTGAATATAGGTTTATTCTTTTATGCAGACCCCCCCCCCCTCCACCCAAACCCCACAACCAGCCTACTAATCCCTTAGCTCTCAAAACTACTGAAAGATTTTGAAAGAAGATTGAAACATCAAGATCTTTTTGAATTTATATGCATTGAGGAAGCTGGTAGAGAGGTTCGATTGGGTTTGATGAAAAAAATAAGCCAGTATTCAAACTCAACATTCGCGTTCCTGAATTAGTGAGAATTTTTTTCTTCAGTAAGAATTTAAATGAAACTTCACTTACTACATTTATTTGAATTTCAACAAAAAATTGAGAATCCTGTGCTCTCTGATGTTGAGATCCAATTTTAGAAATTGTTTCGTTAAAACTAACATAAAACGGTTTTTTCATGGTGACTTTTTTAGATTTTTAAATAGTAGCCTTAAATCTTCGTGTTGACAATGAAAAGTCAAGTTTCTATATCAAAAGTTCAGATGTGGTAATTTTAATCCCCTTTCTATTTTCTACGAAACCTCCCCAACAGATTCACCTCAAGTTGAATCAATTTTAAACTTCGCGATTTCCAAGTCAAACAATTCTACAAAAATTACAAAATCCACCCCCTCTCGCTCTTCCACCATTATAATGGTGCGAATTTTGCTTTTTTTTTTTGTAAAACAGCAAACGACGGGATGACAATAGTTGCGAAATTACGTAAAAATTATGTAAACATTTCAGTTTTCCAAGTCAAGTTTTCCAACTTTCCAAACTGACTCCAACTTCAAATTGAAAAAATAAAACGAAAAAAATGTTTTTTAAATGGAATTATTTTACATATTAAAATTATTATTGTTGGTAAAGGGTATTCCCAGATGAGAAAAGCAAAATGCCCTCTATCTCAGGTTTTCAAAATTTTCGCAAAACATCATTGGGTGTCTAAAAAAAAAAATTACAGCCGAAAAAATTTCCCTCGCTCCTGCTCTCTCCCCTCTGTCGTTCAGAATATCGAAAAAACGTTTTTTTCTTGGAAAAAAATTCTGTATTTATACGTGTTTGAGGAAAAATAATGACTTTAATTTAAATGTTTAAAGGGATGAATGGCTAAAATTTTCCATCCCTAAAGGAGGGAGAGTTCGACAAACGAAAACTTCGAATTGCTTCAGTATTTTATCCCAGGGGGGGGGAGGTGGTACATGAAATTTTTTTTCGTCAAATTATGCGTTTTGATGAGTATAATTTGAAAAAAAATTCAATTTTTTTGAAATTTGGGTCGTTTTTAAAAGCTTAAAAAGTGCTCAAAAACGTGTTTTTCTCAGAAATGATGACCTATAGGTTAAAAATGAATAGAAGTAAAGTTGTTCAGCATGAGATTTTATATTACATTTCGTCATTGAAATTTTGGCTGAAGAACACAAAAGCAGAACTGTATGCATGGACGCGTGTGGGGTAAAGGGTCAAAATGCGAACGAGAGGTTCGAACGAAAAACAAACGCTGGATTCGTATTCAGCGTGTCTGAATTAGTCGAAAAGCATTTCTCTCCCAATTTTTTGACCCACTTTCAATGTAAGAAAAAATTGCAATTTTGTTCAAGAAAGTCAATCATAAGTAGGACGGCAACTTCCGTATTAATACCGAACAGTACTTTAAAACGAGGACGTTTCGAAATTTTGTATATGTATCACATATGTCGATATAAATTCGTAGCAAAGTTACACCAAACTTTCGCGGCCTCGTTCTAGAGCCCCGAGGCACCCCTCCCCCAAATTTGGAGCAATACCTAGATTGGTGATGTTGGTGGCATTTTCGCATAAATCGAACCTCATGAATAGGATAATGAAGTCAGATTCGTTATTTGACCTCAATTAACACCTTACTTTGGGCATTGCTACTGGCAAAGGCCTACCGAGAGGGGTGGTGTGGGGTGTCTCACCCCCTCCAAGCGTTTGGGAGTTGTAAAAATTGGGTGACAGTTGGTGGAAGTTGGAAAAAATGAGAAGTAATGGAATGGTAGAATCGGTGACAGTTTTACCAAGAAGTCTCTTTGGATTTGTGCCCACAGTGGCCGATTTCATTTTCAGATGTTTACGATCATTTTTCGACCCTTTATACCTAGTATTTTGTAAAATTTTCATCCTCGTTTCGCTCGGGATGAAGATGTATGTTTCAGTTTACCAAAATATCCAACAAATTCGAAATGCAGAGGCCTACCAAATAGGGGGGCGGGGTGTCTCACCGCCCCGAGCGTTCCGCAGTTGGCAAAATTGGATGACATTGTGTAGAAGTTGGGAAAAATAAAAATTAATGGAATGTTGGAATTAGTGATGATTTTACTGTGGAACCTTTCTGGATTTGTGCCCACAGTAACCGATTTTTTGGGGTGAAAAGTTTTGAAATTTTTATTCCAACATTTTCTAATGTTTACAATCATTTTGCGACCCATTATACCGAATATTTTGTAAAATTTTCACCCTCGCTTCGCTCGGCTAGTACCTATACGGTT